>WIPJ01000871.1:56654-164417 GCA_018155075.1 Cassiopea andromeda | reverse complement strand
AGTCAGGAGAAGAAGACAGTGTATGCAAGGCTTTTGTTTAATTCGGAATTCTCTCAAGAAGTTACACATGAACGAGAGTAGAAAATTCGCCATAAAGATTACTTGATTTGCTCATATAACTTCGGCCCTGTGATCGCGTTTGATTAACATACCGTAAAATCCCGAATATAAGCCCCCGAAAATAGCCCCCCTGTAAACTAACCCAAATATCCTTCTACATACACGTTTTTTTAATAAGAAAATCATTATTTTGCCTGAGCCTCAATTTTCTTAACTTTTCCCGAAATTGAGCCTCAGATTTTCTTACATTTTTCTTAACTTTTGCTGAAGTAAACTGGCTAGAGTGGTTTACACTTTCGTTAATAATATTGTATACTTGCATTTGAATTCCATCTTTAACATTTTGAATGCAATAACGACGAAATTACCGAGTTTTGGCCTATAAAAACACTTAATTTTGGAAATTGAGCCTCGTGATTTTCTTAGGATTTTCTTAAGATTTTGACGATTTGAGCCTCATTTTCTTATAAACTTTTTTCATATAAAAAAAACGTGTATAAGCTTCCCCGAATATAATCCCAGGGCTGGCATTTGGGATTCTGTGTTCATAGTTAGGATAATGGATGAGCATGGACAGAGCATATATAGAGCCTCTGTATTTCCTTAAGCCCACTAAAAAATGCTTACGAACCTCTATAAGCCCAGGGCCAAAAATGCTTACGAACCTCTATAAGCCCAGGGCCAAAAATGCTTACGAACCTCTATAAGCCAAGGGCCAAAAATGCTCACGAGCCTCTAAGTCCAGGGCTTGTATTCGGGATTTTACGGTATTTGGTAGATATAACGCCATTACCAAAAAAAACGCAAAACGATAAAAACACTATTATCGATAATTGTAGATCTACAAGAGTAGCTTTTGCAGGCAAAATCTTAAATACACTGAAGTAATTCTCAAAAGTTGGAGCGTAAACATTGTCATAAGTCACTGAAAAAATTATCCTGTAAATGATGGATTTTAATGACGGCTAAAAGTAGTATATTGGTGAATTTTTAACAAGAATTGAGGAAATTGATCCATACAAGATAGTTCATAAAAGGTTTCTGTTACATAGCGCAATTAAGTCATGCCCCAAACCCACTGAGTTAACCGACACAGGGAATAACTGTAAAACTTGTTTGCTAGTTCACTACCAGTACTTCTTCAATAGCAGTGAGCAACATACAGAGTTTTCAATAAAGGCGGCTAGAGAAGCTTTATTGCCGGCTACGTCTGCCTAAAATGCCGTCCACTTTGACTCTAAATGAAGTCATGGGGGCTCAACCCCCTTCAAAATACACTACACAGCCGTACACTTCAAAGTACACATAATGGGTGACCTTCCATGGGGCACAGCCGCCTTCTATTCACGATCAGCCGCTGACTCTAAATATAATTGACAGCTCTGAATATTTGTCTTTATACAAGACTTGATCGCAGTGCTAGAACATTGGTCCACTGTATCATATAGCAGTGCTGTCGTGCTAAAATTGTAAAATGGGGGGCTGTGATGTAGAAGATATGTGGACCACGCCCTTGATCACACCCTATTTTGACTGTACAATAATAATTCACTCATCCCTGCTGTGCATGTCAACGTACTAAAAAGGGTATAAAGGCAACATGTGATCTTAGCATTTTTCCTCTATTGATAGGAGACAATTCATTCTCTGTCCTTTAGAAATTGTATAGTTACGAGCGTATCCAGCCTAACATATGTTCGATAAAGGGGGGCTGAACCCCACATAAGTTCTCATAATGTTAAGAAAGGGGGTTGAGCCGCCCTGAGCCCCCTTCCGCGGCTTACCTGTCATAAAGCAATCTCTAACGGGGTGCTATGTATTGACATACATCAATATCCTAAACAATTTTATCAAATAGGAAGCTTGTTTATACGCAATTTTGTTATATACAAGGGAAGACCCAAGAAACTTAGGCAAACTGCAGATCGGAACCTGGTTCAACACATAGCCGAACCAACACCTATGTGGAGATGACATTGCTTAGATTTTAGCTCGCACTGACGCATTTTGCTTGATATGATACTACTAGAACGTTACATCCACGTTTTGTTTACATTTTCACAGCAATTTGTTCATTAAGCAAGGAACTTTTCAGATACTTCTAGAACTAGAGTGTGGCCCAAAATTAAGACACTTTAACTACCAAGCCTTAAGGCTGGTTTCCATATAATCGTAAGCATGTTTCTATATAATCGGAAGGTGACTGCGATGCATCGCCGATGAGTGTTTCCATTAAAATATATCTGCCTGCGAACCATCGCCGATGCATCGCAAGCACCTTCCGATTATATAGAAACATGCTTACGATTATATGGGAACCAGCCCTTAAGCTAGGTTTCCTATTAAATCATGTGATCACATCATTCTTACGTCATCTTGATCTAACCAGGGTTGGTACAAACTCCTTTAAACAAATTTCCAAAACTTTTCCAAAGCCAAACAGCCAAATTTCTAAAACCATGAAACTCACTTTTATTTGCATTTCGAAACCCCATAAAAATAGAAAAACGCTATTTTTCACGATATATTTTATGACTTTTTAGTAAATTATGTTTTGTATTCAGGCAATTGGGAATTTTCAAGGGCAGAGGTACAATCCATAAAAAAGGCAAAGTAAGACTTTTCAAAAAAGATACGGTCTTCGAATGCTGGTTGTGCAGAGTTATAATTGGCGGAAATACTGTTTGGAGGTCGTTGATGATTGGCGGAAATAATGTGTGGAGGTCGTTGCTGATTGGCGGAAATACTGATGTCGATGCTCGAAAGATCAATGATTCGTAATGCTAAGTCTTATCATGATAGAGGGAAAACATGGGGACTGGGACGAAGCCCTGCAAAAATTTTCGGAACCACGCCTTTTCCATGTTAGATAAACGCCCTTTTTGAATAGGGCACTTCAAAAAGGGGCACTTTCGTTCTTTCGCTGAAAAGGGCAGGCCCCCAAGACCCCTCTCTTAATTGCGCGCCTGGCATTATAAATAGTTAAATGATCAAACATAACATGTACGGTGTTTACTGAAATACTAAGCTACATCTATTTTAGGATATTTTTAGAATTTTTCTAAGCATAAATCCAAAACTCTCCATAACTATTTTGAAAATCCTCTCTTTTCCAAAACTTTCCCGGTCCTGGTAAATGGCATTTTCAATTTCCATAACTTTCAAACACTTGTCAAAACCCATACGGACTCTGACTAAAGCAAGAAGTAAAATGCCACTTGAAGCTATTTTCTTTGTGAAAGTCTTCGATTTCAGAGGTCTTACATTGTATAAGGTAACCCTAGGTACGTTCTAGCCAGTAGGGCAGCTCGAGTATCAGAGTGTTAACGTCTTAACACTTTGAAACCCAAGCTGCCCTACGTCTTGCTTTTCTCTCCTGAAATGTGTGAAATTTTCAACAAATGCACTGCCAATAGAAGAATTAAAATTAAACATCTAATTACATATTTGAATCATAGGTTACTAGCATTAGTTGTATGATTATATATACTATCATTTTGAAATGTTGTTGCATCAACATCCATCGTATTCCGTTGAAGATTTCCAAGAACAGTTACATCCTCATTTCTTGAGTCACCTGACTTTGCTGTTCTCCATTGACTATGTGGCTGCGAGGGCTCTTGATTCGATTTCATTGGACACTTCGTCTTGACTTCACTTTGGTTTGTGAAACACCCCCTTGAGTCTATTTCATCATTTGGGTTGCCCACAAAAGTCTCTTCTATGGTTCTTGTATCAATCTTTTCTTTTCTATCTCCATTTGAATCCACTTGACCAGCATCAATATTTCTCGCCAAAGAAAAATCATTTTTCTGAGTGAATGACGTAGCACAACTATCACACTCGTCACTGAATGCCAGAGCCTCGGTCTGATCATTCACCGAGAACTTCTCACAAAAGGCCTCATTATTAAGTACATTAATAACATCAGCAATTGCGCTCGTTTCTTCTGCGGGTTGGAAGACCTCATTACGAGGCAGGTCCTTTTGGTCTGCATATCCCCCGTATCCACTATTACGCAAATCTAGCCTGCTGGCAGCTGAGTCAATGTTAGCGCCAATTACCGATCCACCCTGAGTTTCATAATCAAAATCGACGGGGGTCTCATCATTAGCACTATCTATCGCCTCGTTTCCCAATTCATTCTCGTTTTCACTATTGGGGACTAGGGGGGTTTGGTCAACGTCAGGTTGGCCAGCATTATCTTCATTTCCATGCGTGTTTACATTCTCTGGTGCCAACTGGATTTCATCGTCAAAGAAGCCAACAGTATCATCTAGGTAATTTCCACCTTGCGCATTTAATAGCCCTTCAATGGCAGGTATCTCGTAATTATGCAAGAAATACAGCATCGCATGCTGAAATGATGAGAAAAAGAGGTGAAATTTCATTTACTCAACAAAGCAATGCGAACTGAGGAGAAATTCTTAACACTCAACACGCTACACGCTACTTTAATAAAACTCAACGCATGTACTTAATTGCACAAAAGTAATTAGACCTTATTCAAAGATGTTGCAATTCTTCAAAGGAAAACTGAGTTTTCCTAAACTAATTACACAGATGCCAAAGTAATAATCTCGTAAATTTTCTAAGTGTGGCTGTAACGTTATAAAAATCTCCCATACTATCATTAATGCCATCAGTTGTTGTAAACTTTATATGCTTGTGTACAGTGCAAGACTTGACAATGAACTAAACTTCTCGTTGGATATATAGCAGCATTGAATCAACCCAATATTTACAATAATTACATAAATCTTGTTCTGTTTGAAACACTTTAACAGTGGCGGACACTATGCAATTTATTGGGGGGGGGCGAAAACACTATGGGGGTCTGGGGGCGAAGCCCCCAAGGAAAATTTTTGGTGACCACGCCCTTCAAACTCTCGGAAAACATGGGCAACGCCCTTTTTGATGTATTCGTCATTTATGCGACGATAGCACTATTTCTCTGTACATTTATGCTGTGTGAACGAATCTCCTAAAATGTAAACTCATAGTTTCACTTTTCTTGAAAATTATTGGGGGGGCGTGCGCCCCCCTCGCCCCCCCAAGTGTCCGCCACTGCACTTTAACTTAAACTCGTAGCGTTAAAATCCTCGCTGTGTACTCTTAATCTCAACTCGTAACTCTTTAACTATGAACTGTGAGCTGTGAACTATGGGCTGTGAGCTGTGAACTGTGAGTTGTGAACTGTGAGCTGTGAACTGTGAAGCGAATGCTAAGCCAGATATACAACGAATTGCGGAGGAGTGCTACACGTGACAAAGTATCAAACATCAGTTGTACTGTCATGACTATTGTACTTTATGAATATCGTCATTACTGTTATTAATCAGGGTTCATAGGCCAATTTTACGAAAAGTCTGGGAAAACCTCGAGTAGTCAGGGAATTTTCGATAACTTTTATCCAAGTCAGAGAAAAGTCAGGGAAAACTAATTATTTAGTCAGCATATCATTTTCAGTACCAATTTGCATGGTTGTTCGCAAAGTCATTGCTCTAATTGTTGTCAGTAAATGGGAACACTATCATTAAGGGTTGTGAAGCAGCAAGTATATGCGTCTTACTTATATATTTGGCTTCGTTGTCTTCAATTCTTTTTGTGAATATGTTCAATGACAAACAGGGAAAAAGTGGGTGCTTTTGACTATCAGTCAGGGAAAAGTCAGGGAAACGTCAGGGAATTTTGATTCCCGTATTGGGTATGAACCCTGTCAATAATCTCATCATTTCTATCATCACTAACTAATATCATCAGTTGTACTATCCTTAGTATCATCAACAGTATCATCATCAATATAATTTTGATTTTATTAAGGGATATGTAAATATTTTTATTTTTTAAACTACCTGGATGAAAAACCAGGATGCAGCAAGTGCAATTGTGCTGTACTGTCCGTTGAACCGGTAGTGATAGGCGTAGAACAGAAAATGATACAAGTAAAAGAACCTAGAAATAAAGGAATTAATGAATGAATTAAAATGAAAATGATCAATTAATTGACTGATTGTCGATTGATTGACTGATTGCTTGATCGCATGATTATCAAATGGGCCAAATTATCTTTTGTTTTCAATTGGAACCCCACCCTAAAAACACTCAGAAGCATGGAATTCATTTCCAATTCGATTCCAATTCCATTCCAATCTAAGAGATAAAATATCTCAAAGCTCACTATGAGTATAGCAAAAACGATGCTTTTAAAAGCGTCACTTCGTCATAGGCGGAAAACAGAAATTAAATCTTCTGTGTCGTGAGGAGTTCAGTTGTAGCTAATTTAGAATTCTAGCCCCTTGACGGAGTGCAAGATGTCCAGTTTTTGGTATAGCATGAAACTAGCAATGGTAAAAAGGGTTCCCACGCCTGTTTAAAACCCTTAAAGAAAGAGAATATCCTTATAAATCCTTAGAAATCTTTTATTAATATAAAATTTAATAAAATATTATTACATCTTCTTCAGAAATATAGTTTGCATTAGCAGTTGTGATATTTTTGTAAAGTAGAACTCAATATGCAGAATTTCACACCTATGGGTCACAAATAGTTTTTATTGGGAAAACATGATTTTAATTACTTTGTAATTTTGCATTAGAAAGTAGTTTGAAAAGGTTGATCTTGTGTGTCTGGTTGATACAGCAGGGGCTATTATCATAACAACCTCCTTAAATCTCCTTACCTTTTATAGATTTTTTTCATAATTGAGTTAAATTCTCCTTAGCAATTATTTAAAAATCTCCTTTAATAAAAAAGCGTGGGAACCCTGGCAAAGGATGACTACAGAAGGAAGGGCAAGTGTTTTGGTCATTTTCAGAACGTGTTCTAAATTCATACAATTGCAAGGACAACTTCATGTGTGCAAGACACATTAGCTCTGAGGAGCCATCATTAATAAATATTTTTAAATGAAAATGAGAAGCCCAATGAGGTTCCACGCTAGCGAAGCATTGGCTGCTGACTCGCTTAGAGGGAGGTTGGCGATGAAAATATTCTCCAGCAAATATGCCATTTTGAAGGCTATCAACGAGATTCAGAAGCTTGCCTTTGGGAAAAATCTGTGCAATTCCAGACGATATTTCTGAAATGCTACAAATGAATGACATTTAAGAGAAATTAAGCGAAGGTATGAGCGTTAACGTAACTTGGGTCAAAAATTTTGAAAAAATAAGTCAAAATCTGACCGCCCTTGTAATAACTAAAATTGCGTTCTAGGAAAGAAGAAATAGCGACTTCAACAAATATTTCCGTACCTTAACCAATATTTCTGGCTAAGCCTTGTGTGGCAGCAAATTGAATCAAATTGATCAGCTGCCCATACGATGAGAATTATGTAAAAACTTGTCGTTGTGTCATTGAAGAATTCTGCCATTATCGCCTCCATTCCTATAAAATTACAACAACATGGTAAAAACAGAAAGTTAAACGTATGTATATATTGTGACCTGATTCACGTTGTTCCTACTATGAAGCAGAGTCCAGAAAAACGTCAGACCTTCATCCGGCAGCCAATTCTTTACATATAACCTTCCTCATTATACGGCATGGATATGACGTTTTCCATGCTGTTTCTCCATTTTCCTCATGCAAAATAACTTCATTTGCATGCATAAGAGTTTTTCGTAAGCCAAATTTTATGTAAAATTACTAGGCCTTACTCAAAACTGGTATAAATTTAGAAAACCATCCTCCGGCTCACAGCCGTGAAGCCGTAACTTTTTCTGGACTCTGGATGAAAGTAGTTCTCCAATGTTCAAAAAGTCAAGAAAGATAACACTTGATTCCTGATTTACGATTCCAACTATAAGTACATATATTATGCTCACTTTTCTCAAACATCTATCTTATAATTTTGATTAAGGGTCTTCAGTTTTTCAAAGGAGTTCATGATTTGCACTTTCCTTTAAATTAAAGTCTAATGTGAATTAGCAAAAAATCGGAACCCAGAAAGTCTTTGCTAAGAAAGTTTTGATAATGAAATCATGGAAAAACAAAGAAAGTTTACTGTGCCAAAGCATGTTTTTAACATAAAAACGAGCATAGTTTTTCCTGTTAGTACTCAAAACATTACGCTTACCGTTAAGACTCGATTACGCCCACTCCTTTGATTAACCCCCTCGAAAGCCCCCACCCTCGAGCTACTTTCGGAAAAAAGCCTCCGACCCCTGAATAAGTCACCATGGGGGCTATCTGGCTCGGTATAACGGGTCAAAATCAACGAAAACAAAAAATTCAGCTATTGTTTTGCTCATTTGTGGTAGGATTTGATGCGAATGGCTGTCTTAAGCCTAATCTCGTCAGAGACATTATTGAGCGCGCGCCCACAGCGTTCTAGAGCAAAAGAGCTCAACAAGTCAGGGCTTGGGAGTAGAAGCCAGACCTACCGGTTTTTGCAAACCGGTTCAAAAAGGCACTTTGATTCTGGGCATTACAATCAGCACGAAAATCAGTTATGACGTCACAAGAATTTTGTAAACAAAGGCTGAGTGGATAATCCACTGATAAAAAGAGGAAATGACTACCGAAAAAGGGAACCTACAACCGATCACTATTAACGATATAAGTTCTTGTTACTTGGTATGATGTTCAAGACATTAACACAGAAATATGGTTGAAAAGAGAGTTCTCTCTAAAGATAGTTTGACGGAAACATTACTGAGCGGTACATATACTACGAACACTACTGAGGACACAGATCAAAGATCAATGGAGGATTTCGAGTACCAAGCAGCCGGTCGGCGGCCTAAAAACATTTTCTACACAGACAAGATAATTAAATTTTTTGTCTGCGTCTTCTATGGTATAATTCCAAGCCTGTTTACTGATCAGAAAACAAAATGGTGTTCATTTTCCCTACCACTAGTTGTAGTTATTTTGCATTGGTATTCGGTCTTTGGGTATGTCTATTGTGCAGAGGTGTTTTGGATAAGGTCAAAGGGAAGCAGTAATGCTGGCATTCAAAATATCACGAAAAATGTCACTGACCCAAGTAAAATCGCAGAGCTTCCTCAAATACCAGTAGAGACACTTCTGCTTCTTTTGGGCCTAGCCGTGTCTGGTGCCATTACTGTAACTATGGCTGTCATCTACTTTTACGCAACAAAGAATGATTTCAATGGAAAGAAAAAGGGCAATTTCAAATTACTGCCAAAGATTGCACTGAATACAGCAGCTGACGCTGAAGAAATAGAGGAAATTTATGATCTTCCTGAGAAAGAATGGCTGATTGCAAATATTTTGCTGATAGTGGGGATGTTAAATGTTGTGTTTGTCCTTGCCTCAGATTTTGGCACAGACACGCTTTTCAATTTCCATGGCATTCGAGCATTTCTCGCGACCACCACACCTTCGAATCAGGCCATTTACATACTAGCTGTTGCAGTGCTTTTCTGGGGTTTTGGAGGCACTGTCTGTGCTTGCTGTATATTTCACATAATGTCTCGAAATATCATCGTGTTTATCAAACATACACAGAAATCAATAATAGATACTGCAATGTGCAGGGATGATTTCTTCAGAATGCACGAACGGTTGCTTGTCTACACAGAGAAAATGATAAACAAGTTCAAATATTGGTTTGCCATTCACAACTCTATGTTTGTTCTACTTGTAGCTGCAATGATATTTGAATGGATCACCTTCATGCGAAACTCAAAATATGCTCATAAATATATTCTATCACAAGTGGCTGGTACCATGTTAATATGCTATAAATTTGCATTTCCACTTTTCTCAGCAAGCCGAGTAACAGTTAGGTTCAAGAAAATGTACATGGAGATATTCAGAAGGAATCAAATCAAAGACATCCCTGAATTGCTTTCACTCCAGGGTCATTTTGGCTTCACACTTTTTGGACTGCAGATAACACCAAGCATGGCAATTCTGGTGTTCTTTTCAAGTTTTCTTGGCATCCTGAAATTCCTTTCTTCTGAGATGTATACATAGTTCACCAGCAGGGCAATATTAACAAATCTGGAGCCTGTGGGCACACTGGTGTTATGGGTCCTCCCCCATGTACACATATTTAAGGTGCTGAGAGAAAATATTTGAAAACAGAAATAGAGAGGCACGCACAAAGCCAATTAGATTCTAGTATTCCAATTTAACTAGGTTTTTCACCCACAATCTAACCAATCAATTGGGATGCTGGTTATGGACTACATGCAGGGACTCAGTAGGGAAGGGAGGCAGAAGTTTGCAAAAGGGCTCTTGTACTGATTATGATGTCATTAAAAACTTGCTGGCTACTTTTCACAAACATATGCTTCCAGCCATTGTTTCATTTCATGGGAGGTGATAAATTTCTGAGGATAGAAGGCTGTTGAGCCTAAGAAAAGAAGGAATATAAGAAGAAAATGTGAAAACATTATATGATTAGACAGCATAACAAGGCCACTTTTGCCCCCTTGAATCTGCTCTTCAAGGGCAGGAGGGGCACTCCTCCTCTCTTTGCCCCTGTGCTCTGGTGTCCCTGACTACATGTTTGTTTAGTTTCTTATGCAACACAAACAGTCTTATTCTTAAACATTATTTCCACAACAATGTTTTAAAATCTACCAGAAAATTTAGACACCCACCTGCTTGGACATGTGCCCAGTGTGCCCTGTAGTTAGTGTGGCCCTGCACACCAAACTTACCTTTCAGAGCAGAGTAAAATATATTGAGTTGCATTTGCATTTCAGGTAGTTTAGTCATAGGGGTTTTTCTGCTTTTGACAAAAAACTAATGACAAATGTTGATGAATGCTTTAATATGTAGTTTGTCACTTACCTACAAGTGACAGGATGACAGTGAACATTGGTGCTAATGGAAATGCTAATGAAGCATTCCACTCCATAACATGAAGTAAATGTACTACGAAAGAAAGAAGCTTTCCATGAAATATTCTATGACAAATTTTATATTATCAGGATTCCCACACTTTTTGACTTCAAAAAATAAGGTTTTTTATAGAGAAAAAAGGATATTTTCTAGCAATTTTAAAGCATAATTTGGTTCAATTGTGATAAAACTCCATAATAATTAAGATGATTGAAGGAAATTTTCCTTTTAATAGCCCCTTCCATACCAACCAAATATACAAGATCAATCCTATCAATCTATTTCCTAAAGTGAAATTGCAAAACAAGAACCTCAGATCTATGCTATAAGTTGTACTGTACTATTTGTAATACACTGGCCTGAAACTCTGTATATTCAATTCTTGTTTATAAAAATACCAATTCTTAATGAGATTTTTATAAATTCAGTGTTAATTAAGTATTTTGTGGATGTTTTCTTTCCTTAAGGATTTTAAGGAGTTGTGGGAGCCCTGATTATGCTCATACTAGTAGGATTACTAAGATTGAAATGAGAAAAACTAGGACTGTTTCAAGATGATTTCAGAGATAAACTTAAATGATTATAAAAAACTTAAATGATTTTAAAAAATGCTTTTCAAAATCTTTTGAAAATTATTTTAAAAAAATATGTTTTGATGCTAAATTCAGCATAGAGATACCATTAAAAAGTGGTGAAGAAAACCCATATGACTTAACATGCTGTTGTGGATGTCAGAGAAATTAATGACAACTATTGAAATAGAACTATATGATATGTGATTACATATATGATTAGATATATGATATATGACATATGATTACAGTAATTTAAAGGCTGGAGGCTGTGAAAAGTAGAATTTTTGAGTATCTAGTAAATGGAAATTCTTACTATCAAGTGAGAATATAGAAAATGACATGGTTGTATTACTTATTCATAGGAAGAACTACCATTTCTTACAAAATAATGATATAGTATTGTTTTTTATATAGATATATTAATTTGCATGTAGACTATTAAGGATTCCCATAGCCAATGAATTACTAGAACATTAATTAAATTACAAGTGATTTTTTATCACCTATTTTAGCATCAATATTTTTAAAGTGTGCTGTTTATTTACATGAATTCTCTCCATGGTAGAAATAATATCTAATGGATATTTTGTGTTTATTGCATCTCAAACACTTCAAAAACTCCACAGCAACAACATAGAAGTTATGGAGAACTTGCTTACTCATTCTTTGGGGCAATTCAAATATTATGTCATACAAGGGGGTGGGGAGTCTTTTGATTTTAGTGACAAAGTGTGAGAAGGGGTGGGTGGGCTGTTTTTGGAGTGTGATGTCATATTTTTTAACACTTCAATATTTAGCACATTCTGCTTCATAATAAAAAGTTTGGTCCTTTTTTTAGAACAATTTGGCTTCATATCAAAAAATAATCTGGCAATTATATTCTGGTGCCACTTTGATGCCAAAAAAGACACAATAAACACATTAAGAAAGCAGAAAAATATCCTATTGAAATTCATAATGTGACATCACACATTGGGGGTGGGTGGGTATTTTTGGATTTGTGACAAAGTGTGACAAGGGGTGGGTGGATGTCTAAAAATGCCAAAATTAGTGTGACATAATATATGAATGGCCCTTTATAGCCTATGAATAACCAAGATACTAATTAAATTACACAAGATTTTTATTATATATTTTAGCATGAACAGCTAAAACATGTGCAGTTTCTTCACAAAAATTTTTTCCATCGAACAACTAATATCTGGTGGAAATTTTGTGTGTGTTGTATCTCAAACATTTAAAAACTGCACAAAAACAACAAATAAAGTTTAGTTTGCTTACTGATAAATATGGAGATCTGCTGATGAGAAAATCGTAACAGGGTAGAGATTGAAATTGTCTGCAACAAAAATATATAAGTATATTAACAAGATCAATTGCCAATCAATACATCTGTGGTACTTTGATCATTGAAATAAATTGAAAAGAAGAGCCTAGTTGACCATCACCAGACATGTTTAATAGAAAGCAGTTTGTAACCTACACAATGTCATTCCAACATTAACACAATAAAGGGCATACAATATTCAGACAGAGAATAGACAATAAAAACACCTAATAATCTATGAATCATGACAGAAGCAAGTCATTTCAGCACACAGGTTTTTACTCAAATGTAATGGCCATGGAGCCACTCAACCAATGTGTGTACATTAGAGTGTTATCAGCACCCCAATGTCTTCAATTCAGCCCAACTTTTTTGTGGTGGTGAGGAGTTTCATGAAAAACTTAACTGTGTAAAATTTCAAGGAAAACAGATAAGGTTTAGAGGTAGCAGATTGCATTCATAGTTTACATAACTTGACCTGATACTCTGCAAAATCAGTAACTCTTGTTTAAATGCCCTAATGTACATAAGTACAGTATGTTTGTAAAATATATTGAAAGTAAATAGTCTGTTGGTACTACAGAACTTTACCACAGCACGAAAACGTAGTAACATTCTTTTCACATACTAACAGCTTTTTTCATCTGACACTCATCAGAGTATGAAAATTAACCTTTAGGTCATTATCCGACGTTTTCATACTATTCTGATGAGTGTTGGACAAAAAAAGCTTTTAGTATGTGAAAAGAATGTTGCCACTTTTTCATGTTATATTGAAAGTATATAGCAAGACTAAGCAAAATAATTGCTCTATGCCTGGTCTACAAAGAAACTGTAAACAAGCAGAATTTATGTACAAGAAATAAGCAGAATATATGTGCATTGAAGTATCAACAATGTTTATGCATGAAAAAGATCCTTGGTTTTAATGTGAACAGGTTGCAACTTAAAATAAGAGAAAAATGGTAACTCAGTCACTTACAAAAGCAAACATCAGCATGAGTGAGATAATATATGACGTTCTTCCCATCCAAATTGTAACAAATTTGTAATGTTCTCCACTAACCACATTTTTCATATAACCTTGGCAAATAGATTATAGAAACCACACATCAAAAGTGAATGGATGTTACAGAGTCACAAACTAGCTGAAAAAATTAAGGACAAGTATGACAAAATATTGTTTCAAGTAAAGGCACTATAACTATTAACATTTGAGAGAATTGTACCTCTGTTACCCTCTTTTTCTGCCAATTTCTTTATACTTGCCATGAGCAAATCATCATAGCCAAGGAATTTATCAAGAATGAATCTGCTTACTGAGTCACCAAAACATTTGTCAGTCTTTGGGTCTATGGCAAAGATATGAATAACTTAGTAAGTAATTAACAAATACAATATTCACCTTGCCATAGGAGGTTGCTAATCAAGCATCTCTGTTTCAAAAGCACAATTGCCCATGCCTCAGCTTGGTGAGGTGTGCATTTCAATCTGTGCATTGTTCTTGCAAATTCAGCTCACACTCCTTAACAATTAAATTGTGCACCTCAATGCAAGATATAAATAAATTTATCAAAATAGATTGAAGAATACCATAAAGGGCCCTGTACAGATTGCACCTTTTTCCAATTTTAGTACAAAAAATTAAGGATACCTACTATGTATGAAATTCATCAGCAAAGAATAATCACATCCTCATTCATAAAGGGCTGATTTCTGTCATCACTAGCAATTGAAAACACTGTTTAACTTCAAATTTTCAGCTTCAATTACTATTGAACAATCTTCCAATATTTCATATACAGCTTGGCTTCAGTGTAATATAGTTTCATTGCATCATTATCATTATATGATTATATTATTACACAACTATATTACATGATTATATATTATTATATATTATAGTACATTATATTATATATTATTATATTATGTTATTCTATATTATATCATATTATATTACATTAATAGTTATATTATTTTGTATTATTTTTATATTATTACATGATTATATTGTTATAATTTCATTCATTTTTTATAAAAATCTGCAGTTGAAGAAGATGGAGTGGTTGAGAATGACTCTGAACTCAATTTTGTGGACGGCTTTAATAAAAAAGAAGTTCAGTGAACCATCTTTTGCAAGCTGGTCTTTCTTTTCATTGGGCCTAACAGATTAATAAAAAATATGCTTGAGGCAGTTCAATTTAATTAAGCTGTGTAACTTTTGAACTGATATTTATCAGTGCAACAGTTGCACAACTTTATTAAATTAAACTACCTCACATATTTTTTCTGATTTTGGAAGCTTTAACATAGAGATGCTGCCTAAATGAATGGGTGGCTTATACACAAGTTTTTATGTTATGAATATTCTACCTAAAGTGACAACTTGAATAGGAATATTAAGTTTCTTTCGAGTTTCCTGTGACAATCGCAAGAATCCATACTCCAAGGAATATTCCATAACATAGTGGTTCTTTACTTGCTTTAGATCATAAACTACAAAAACAAAAAGAGATAATTAATAACATCATAAAGATAACTAAGTGGGCACTGGCTGTGTTCATATAAATGAAATTCTTCTGACCATACAGGGAAATACAGGAAATAGTAATAACACTGTAAATCTTGTGCAGCTATATAAAATGACTTAAACATTTAAACTGAAAGCCAGATAACTAATACTGTCATGGAGGAGATAGATACTGAAACATAATTCAAAGGCATTTTTTGAAAATAAGCTTTGATTCAGAGAAGAAATAAAAAAATAAATTTGGATTTGTGGTCTACACTGAAACATAACTCAAAGGCATTTTTTGAAAATAAGCTTTGATTCAGAGAAGAAATAAAGAAATAAATTTGGATTTGTGGTCTACACTGAAACATAACTCAAAGGCATTTTTTGAAAATAAGCTTTGATTCAGAGAAGAAATAAAATAATAAATTTGGCTTTGTGGTCTACACAAACTAGCTCATTAATCTAATAGAAGTGGACTATGATAGAATAAATTTATATGAAGATGAATGGATGAAGAACATATGCAAAAGGGAGAAAAAAGAAAAGAATCTTCATGGGAACAAGTATTGTAAGGAATTGATTAATAATGTTAAAGCTGCATCCACCATGCAACATCACAATTAAAATCACCTGAGTCATAAAGTACAGTAATTCCAATGTGTTCTCTAATCCAATTTACTCCCTGTTTCCCTTATAAGTAGGGTGTGCTTGAAAACCTCAGAACAGAATTTACTAGACCTAAGAGACAACCAATTTATCTGTGTATGAAACAAACCTAGTTTCTAGGTATTTAGGAGTGGGTGTAATTCTTAAATGGGATTATGATTTATGAGAAAAGTGCAAGTCATTTCTAAAAATAATAGCAATTTCAATTAAATTATAAACTTACATTGCAAAATGTGTTGAATACTAGGGAAAAATGTCAGCTGCCCTTGAAGTCTTTCATTGTACAATGTCTCAAAGAACACGGTCTCTCTCTTCATCAAATATTCATCATCTACAGTTTTCACAATATCATTTGGTTTTGTTTTGAATTTTCTTTCCTCTGATACATTATGATGTTCTTCTGCTTCATCAAAATCATATATACTACACTGATCTTCCCTGTGTGTATTATTTATAGCAAGGGAATGATTCCACTTTGATGCAAAATATGGAGGCAATTGCAGCTCATTCACTGGGATGTTTGATCTATGATCCTTGATGATTTGAACTTGAAGAATGCCATCCCTTGGCCAACTATCTTGGAATTTATCCAAACAATCCATTGGATATTTTGAAAATGTGAAATGGATGTAGGATAATGTAGTGAAGAGAAACAATGCCTAAATGCAAATGGAAACACACAACTCAAATTCTATGCTCAACTGCATATAAATACAAATATGCTTACATATCTACAACTGGATAGAAATAATCTCAAATTACTAACAGCAAATTAGCTATAAAAAATGACACCTGTGCTGTTCTCCACATTGTGGACAACAGCTTTTCTGCAAATATAGCATACTAGACATAAAGGGATGTAAATTGTGCTGTGTTAGAAATCACTATGGAGAATATTTTGAGAGACATGAAACTTCTTGCGAGTAATAACAAATGCTTTGCAAAATATTAAAGGTCTTTGTTACCTTGGCTAGCAAAATAATCTCAAACAGCCCTCTACACCATTTTGGTACAACTCTTATGTATATAGAGGCTCCTCTGATGAAAATTGCATAGAACAATCTATCTCTAGCATTAATTTGGATTCCATTTGGGGCAATATTATCTGGAACAGGATTGTTATTGTCGGCCATGTTTGAAAAGCGGAGCGTAGATGTTGGTTTGATGAGACCAAAGGACGCAGTATTTAAAGTTTTGAGCTCCTCGAATACGGCTGCCCGCTTGATTTTGCAACTAATGCATCGTTAAAAATCCACGGTATTGAATTTATTTCGATCAAATATCATCTGTCCAACTTTAGGCATCTGTCTTTGAAACTCATTTTACTGGGACCTTACTATATGCATGTTGTAGTTGTTGTTCAAACGCGTCATGAAGACAGAGGTACCGCAAAATCCTAGAATTGCCCCCCTCGAATAAGCTTCCCTTCAAATAAGCCGAGGTTTTAGATGATGGTAATATAGATAAGAAGCTGTTTTGCACTTCAATGCGCAAGATATTTTCTGGTTTTGGAGAGCTCTACTATTTCTATGGGAGAGCCCAAACTTATATTCATTGTTCAAACACCAACCTTTCTCTTCTGCCAGACTAGAAAATTGCACCATAACTTGCATATCAAAAGCAGAAACAGATACTTTAATCGTAGGCAAGTGGTCAAAAGAGTTTGTGCAATTTATTTTTAATGTGTGCCATTAACAGGCGTCATAAATATTGTTGGCATTAAAAGTGGAAGCGTCAAATTGCAGAGGATAGTATTTTCGTCGCTGTGAAGGAGAATTTTTGACAAAGGGTGTTGACATATTATAAACGAAAAAGAACGGTGGTCAAATTGAACAGCAAACGGATAAAACAACACAAATAAACACCGAGGTAACATCTGATCTCTCGATGCATTAAATAAGAAAGGAAAAGGTATTATCAAGTAAGTCGTAATATTTGTAGACATGATCAATATGCATTACTTGTTTGCATTTTAGCGCCAAGCTTCGGACCGTAGCTTTAGGCCAACATGTACTTTGCGACTTGAAATCGAGAGGTCATAATGTAGCTGCACAAATCGTGACCCTCAGGATTAACCCTGCGGTAAAAAACAACCACAATGGTATATGATTTTACCAGAGAGACTTGAAGATATCGAGAGTGCACACTTTGTTGAGAAAAATGCAGAAATTTCTCTGTTTTTGCTGCATGTGAGCAGATTTGCAAGGCCAATACATTCCTCTTCTGGATTGCCATTTCTCAGAACATTGTCGAAGGGGAAACATGGTTTTATTTTGATAGTAATGGTACTTATCTCTTAAATAAACAAGATACCACTGTGAAGAAATGATTTCCGTATCGGATAGGAGCAAAATTACGCCTACTTTTGGACCCTGGTAATGGTAGAGCTTATATCAGGTACCACGAATTTCTTTGTTTTCTCATACATTGGGATTCAAATAGTAATAGGAAAATTACAAGCTTTGTCGTCATTGATCCGCCAGCATGTTTGTTTATTTACTTATATCAATTTCTCTCCAATACTGTCAGTGCTTCACTGTTTACTTCCAAGTTTATTTGGTCTATTTATATCTGAAGCTGTGTCAGTGCTCAAACTGAGCTCCTGCCGTTTCTGGCCGTTTGGGTTGTCTCTGCGTGTGTTTTATAACTTTCTTCTCATAATAATCGTAGGAAAGCTATCAAGACTCTGTTTATCAAGCACTAAATAAGGTGCCCGGGATGAAATCTATTTAGTTTTTCTTCTCTATGTAGCTTAGTTTGAGGTTAGTAATTGATTTGTTCACATACAGCCACAGAATAATGAAAACTTTAATACAATTAGGAGTAGACTTTGCTCGCACACTTTGTTATACAAAGACTAAAGTGAAATGCTCCAAGCGATTTCGAATTTAGATAATTTCGAATTACCAAAAATTTTTTCCCAACGGTGGTCATTGTTTCATTGAATCCTAAGTTCGCAGCCCACGAGAAGTGTTTCACTCAACCCTAATTTCGCAACCCACGTCATGGCCCTACTTTTGTTTACGATTTTCATGTTTGATTTATAGGATGCATGCTAGCTATTCATCAAGGAAATAGGCAATTTAAAACATGCCTGTTTCTAACTATATTTATCTGCAACTGCTATAATTTCCTTGGAAGATATTATTTTAGAATTTGCTGATAGTAATAATTTCCGGATGATTATTTTGAATTTGCGCTTTTGCATCATTTATCTACATCAGCAAATATTGATTTAGAAAGTATAATGGTCTCTTAACAAGCACACAGAAGTTTACAGGGTTTTCTGGATTGGTTCCAAAGTTTGCTCTGCACCCATTGTAGGCTCTCAAATTACCCCCATGCAAAGCACCTCTTAGTAATTGGTGCATTCTCTTTATACTTTTTATCTATCTATCCTTCTAAACAGTGAAAGTGGCTTATTGTGTAATGTTATAAATATAGTACTTTCAATTCTTGGAAGTTGTCTACCCCAGCTTTGTTTACCTGCAATGGAATGAAAGCAAGTCTTGCTATTCTATTCTTTATCGTGAAGATTATCTAAAATTGAAATATCAAAGTAGATTTTATGTCTGTATTAACATGTCTTCAGCTATCTTTGGGGTCCTGCTGATAAGAGAAAGTTTTCTTTTTTTGGCTGGTTTATGTTATTTTTTAAGATAAAACACATGTGGAGGTTTGTCTAAACATCCTCAGCTTTTGAGGTCATGTTTGTTTGTTACTGTTTTATAAGCCACAACTTTCTAAATAGTATATTATTGGTAGTGGATGTGATGTCATGGTACTGCAAGACTTGTAAACAGCTTGCATGTGCTTGCTTCATTCTCTGGTTTTTTTGATTTCCATGACCTTTCACCTTAGTTGTACTGTTCCCTCAAGTTCTTAAGCCCATCTCAGCCCTTGTGGCTGTTGGTTTGGAATAGTATATCAGTAAGGACAAAAATGGGATGATATTCCATTCTGATGGCTTTGTGAGGATAACTCTTAAGCTATAGAGCCAATTCATATTTCTTTATGGGTCCAAAATGCATCTTTGTTTTTGTTTCAACTGTGTTAGTAATAGCTATATCATGATTATAGTATGTTCATTTTCATCCAGAATTGCTTTTGCGCACACACACATGCACACATTTGCACACAAACACAAATACACATGAGTAGAATTTATTTTTTGCTGCTGTTTCTCCAGAAAATAGTTATATCGCATCTCATGAACAATTGAGACTAATTTATACTTAGATTAAATCTATGTCTACATGAATCCACAACTTTATGTAATCTTGGTTTCCTTCTATAGATTTGGTAAATGGACATATTTGATTTCTCTGTGGCACTTTTAATCCTCCTCTGGTGACCCAAATGTTACTTTGTGGATATAATTAATCTCTATAGGGTAAATGATGTCTCCTCTGTATTGAGGAATCATTCCATTTTTGGTCATTTTATAGCCATATGTACACCAGACATAGGTTTTTAGTCATAGTGACTCAGTACATCCACAATGTATTTAGGCCAAGCTGTCTTTGTTCTACTAAGCATTGCCAACAATTTTGTGTGTGCATTTGCTTATGAGAGCAATTTCTACCCTGTGTGACAATGCTGTTAGTAGTTCTTTGAGAAATGTAAGCAAATGTTCATAATAATTGAGGAAATCTGGTTCCATTACATCAACTTAGAGTATAATCTGAAAGAAACTAGCTTCAGATTGTTTCTGACATGGTTGCCACAGAAACTTGAAGACCTAGTAAATTGTCTATTTTTTAAGAAAGTCAATGAAAGCCTGGGAAAAATCAGGGGAAAATGTTGAAAATGCATTTAAGTCAGGAAAATATTCATTTTCTGTGGCAACCATCTTTGATGTCAACATTGGATCTATAACAAATCTTCTATTTCTGTATATTGCAAGTAACAAAGAATCCTTTTGTCAGTTCATTTTACTAAATTTTGTTCACTCTACAACATGCCTTAGGGTGGAAAATTGTTTCACTCATCTCAAAGTATCATTAAGATAACATTGATTACTTGATCTCTCTATTTAAACCTCTTATCTTCTCTTCATATTTAGCCAGTTGATGATTGGTGTATTGAATTTTTCCCTATCAACATCTTGGCTTTTACTTTATCAAGCTGTCTTGGTTTACCATAGATATGAAATCACAAATCTTTTTTGACAAATATTTTCACAGCTTCATGAATGATAGTTATTACCTCCCACCGTTGCTTCCTCCTGCTCTGTTTAGGTTTTGGACCAGTTTTTTTTTATCAAGATTCTGTTAAATCTTATCGTGCCAGACTTTGCGTACACGGTAATGTTTATGCTTGGAGAAAACCGAGTTATTTGGTTAAGTAGATGATCTTTGCAATTCTTGTAAATCCAAGTTTATCAAATGTATTTGCTACAGTAATTGCCAAAGGTAGTAAGATTTTTCACTGGTGAGGCACTTGAGAAAAGGCACTCCAGACAAATGCAGAATTTACAGATTAACAGCCTTTCAAAAGCACTTTTAAAATATTGGTATAGACCGTAGAGCGTATAATTTATGTAAGTATACAAATATTTCAAATAAGACAAAGACAAGAATGTCGCTGAATAAAAAGGGTACTTAAGTGATGGGGCAAACATGTTCCACTGGTGGGGCAATGAAAGGAGCTGATGGGGTTGAGCGGCTGTATAGGCCCCCCCCCAAAGATTTTGTCACATGAAGATAAGACATTGCTGTGGCGTATTTTAGTCGATTTACCAGTGATTGGTCAGAAACCACGCAATAACTCAACATTGTACAAGGAGAGACAAACAACTCAATTTTGGCAAAGCTTTCATACTATTTTGGCAACCTTTGTAACCTTCAAGCGTGATTGGAATTTATCGGATGTTAGCTTGCAATGGATTTGCAGTTGAATAGATTCGCGAAGCTGTTCGTGCTTTGTTGTAAACGTAGATGTCGCAAATCTTGCATGACCTTTGACTATCAGCGGTGTAGCTGAAAGGTATTCAAAAGCTACAAAATAGCACGACGATTTTTATCAATTAAAATATGCTTTTCTTTGCATTCCAGTCGTATTTTTTGAGAACCATTTATAGCATAGTGTCTTAATATTTCCCTTAGTCTTAATATTTTATCTATGTTTGAGTCATCAAAGAGATATTTTATGCTGTTTGTCCACATTTTCCCATCGCAAGTAAATTTATTTAATTCCTTAATTTCGTAAAGGATATTATTTTAAGGTGCTTTGAATTAAGTGGATTTGTTTTTCGTAATGAAGGCCGTTCTCTTGCCATACGAGCTCATGGGAACTAGCAGAAAAGTAATGAAATCTTTGCTTTCAAGTAATTGGCCTTTTTCTGTTTCCTTTTAGTGAGTTTTTAGCGAATTGTTGACTTTAATGTTCTCATTGTTTGCCTTGCTTTTAAAGAAAAATTATTTCGCATATTTTCTTTTTCATTCAACTGCAAATACGCCCTTCTTTTTAATTGTCTAAGAGAATGGAGTAATACATCATCCTATTTTAAAAGAGGTCACACAAAAATGACATTGCCACGAATTGTGTTTTTCTTTTCAGATGAAGTGAAGGCAAATAATTCAAAATGAGCAAGAATAGAGGTGATGAACTTAGTAATTCAAGCACTACTAGTGAGGTTAGTCCTCTCGATCGTGATGGCCTATACAGCCGCTCATTGTCTGGGTCATTTACAAGATCTCGTAGAAATAGCCGGATTGCTACTGTGAAGCCGGTTACAAAGTGCCTATCATCTTCGGAGGAAGATATTGCTAAAGCAGATAAACTTGCTCAGAAGGGGTCAGCATCACCCAGAATTGCAAAACTTTTAAGCAAAGATATGACATCAATGGACAAGGACGTGATAGTGGCGGAATTAGAGAAGTGTCTGGCGGAGTTAGAAAATAATGATAATCCATATTCTACGCTGACTGACGAATACAAACGAATGGAGGTGGAACGAGACGAGTTGGCTACAGAGTTGGAAAATGCCTTTGAAGATCTCGAAGGCTACATGCATCATGTCCATGATATTGAGGCCGCTCTAAAATCAAGCGAGGCTGAAAGAGATGAGCTTGCAAAAGAAGTTGAGTACTTAAAATACTGTCTTACTCATCGACAGGAGGTTGAAAAGAACAGTTTAAAGCTAGGCAAAGAAACGTTAGAAACACAGCTAAAAGAAGTGAGGGAAGAGAATATGAAAATGACAGAACAAGTGAGCGAGTTGTTGAGCGAACGTGAGTCTTTGATTCAAAGTCTGTTAAATTTGCATTCAAGCGAGGTCGATGACGTTATTCAGTCTCGTAGCAGATCATGTAGTGTGGTTTCCATTGAAAGTTCCTCGTCTTCATTACTGCGAAGTGAGCACGCAGAACTGAAAGAGCGCGTTGAAGAGGCTGAAGAAGCAGAATTGAAAATGTCTGAAGAATTGCAAAAATGCAAGGGAGATCTAGAAAAGACGTTGAAGGAGAAAGCCGAACTTGAAAAATGCATAAAAGATATGAAAGTTGAAATATCTGAAATGGAAGAAGATGAAATGAATTTCAAAGAGAGGCTTGATGAACTTAAGAAAGAAAGAAAAGAAGAGTTGAAGGCAAAAGATAAGGAAATAAATGAAATGAAAATGGTAAGCAAATAACTTATTAAGAGTGGAATATGATAATAAGAAAAAGTGAGAGGAATCGTAGAATTTGAAATAAGACTTAAAACGTCATGGAATTTAGGAATTAATATTTGGAAGTTTTTTTATTTGCTACATTTGAAGAAATCATGATATAATTTTGCACAAGTTTTACTACATGATATTATTTTTACTACATTTTTACTACATGATTCAGGATCTTTGCTTCGAAAATGACTTATAGTTTCTCTAAAGAAGTATTTTTAGGGCACTTTGACTTCGAAGTTTTGCTAGATCAGAGATTTTCCTTATGACACACACAATCCTCTTACAAGCGTGTTTCCCAACCTTTTTCAGCAGTTCCCCCCTTGATACAATTCATGGAAGGAGATTCAACTTCACAGGGTTCATACTAAACCTGGATAGACCATTTTTAGGAAAAGTCAAGGAAAATGTGGAATAGTCAGGGAATTTTCTATAATTTTTATCCAAGTCAGGGGAAATAAAATCATTTTCATTAACTAATTACGTTACTCTAATTGTTGTAATTTAAACGTGAAGATCATGCTTTGCTTTGTGAGAGAAGAAGTATAGTGTACATTACCTATCTTTTAGGCGCCATTTTCTTTACTTCCTTTTGGAAAAATGGGAGGTGAGAGCCAGGGAAAAAGTGGATGTTTTTGACTACCGGTCAGGGAAAAATCAGGGAATAGTCAGGGAATTTCGATTCACATATTGGGTATGGACCCTGCCTCACTAGAATAGACTGATGCTATTCATGAAGGCAGAGATATATCGAGACACTTTCCATTAGGGGAGGGGCGTTTTGACCACTTGACCAACTACTGTTAATAAAAAAGAAAAGTTGTAGAAAACGCTGTGCTCAACTCTCTTGAGACTTGAGAGAGAGCATGGCGGACTTTTGACCAACTTTCTTGCAATTTCAAAAATATTGGGGGGCGTGACACCTCCCACGTCCCCCGACAAACATCGCTGCATGTATGGCCTAACAGATGGCATTAGTAGATGTCAGTTTACAATCCAGAATAGTCCATTTTCTTCACTAATTTTTTAATAATGATAGGAACGTGCAATTACTCTCCTAAAAGTTAAATTTTCCCCCTAGGGCGTAATCCTCCCAGTTCGGGAATCGTGCTCTTATGGTATCGATGTTGGTATGGGGAAAAGTCACAAGTCTTTCTCGCCCTGTAGTGGGCCTTGTTTTGTATTGAAAATTTAACAGTCAATACCGTCTGTTTTCCATTTCATTAGAATCTGTTTACTGATTTTGATGGCATTTATTCTTTAGGAGATAGCTACGTTGAGGAAAGAAAATGAAAACTGGTTGATCAAAGATGAAAATGCATCCCGAAAAAGTGAATTCGCAGGTAAAGCAACTGCAGAATTGGTGAAGGCACTCGAAGAAGAGAAGTCTCGTTTGAGCAAAGAGCTTTGCTCAGTGAAGGACGATTACGAGAAATATAAAAGCAAAGAAGCTGATGTTAGGAAGGAATTTGATGAATTGAAAAGTAGATCATATGGAGACGCAGAGAGCCTTAGAAATATGACACGAGAATTTGAAGAAAGCCAAGCAAATTTTAAGAAAGTAAAAGATGAGAAAATTGCTATTGAGAAACAAATGGCTGAAATTGGAGAGAAATTGTTGAATGAGAGGGCGAAAGCTAGGATGGAAAAGATGAATTTTGAGAAGACTGTAGAAAAGTTGAATCAAGAACTCAATATTGAGAAAGAGAGAAATACTAAGCTCGAAAAACAGAGATCGTCTGGTGATGAACTTAATGAGAAAATCGTGAACTTGACCGATGAAAATGAGGAAAATAAAAAGGAAGTTAGGAAGCTGAAGATGGAAATTAAAAAGCAGAAAGAGGAGATTGTTGCCGAGAAGGGTAATTTTAAAAAGAAGGAAATAGATTTAATTCAGACGGAGAAAGAATTAAGTGAAGCAAAAGAAAAAGTATCATCTTTAAAAAATGAATTAAGACAAACATCGTATTCTCAAAAAGAGCTCAAGTTTGAAAAAGGTCGTATTGAAAAAGAAATAGAAGAACTGAAAAGCAAAACGGTTGGAGAAAAAGAGTCGATCTCAAAAGAGAACGCATCTTTGAAGGTGAAAATCGAAAACTTGGAGCGTGAAATGGAAAATATGAAAAAAAGTGAGAAGGAACTGTTTAAAGTTAAAGAAAGTTTATCAAAGAAAGAGCTGTATCAAGAAAAGGTTGAAGCAGAGAAACAAGAATTAAGTGAAAATTTGAGAGAAGAAAAGCAAAGATCACTTAAGGATAGGGAAAAGTTGGAAAACGAATTACAAACAACTGTACAAAATTTAAATAGGCTAAAAGAGAAGCTAGACAGTGAGCATGACAACGCAGATAAGGTGTTAAAACTTGAATCAAAAATTCATGAACTTGAACGATTAATTTCCAATAGCAGTAAAGAAAAGGCACATATTGAAAACAGATTTCTATTGCAAATTAGAGAGCTGAGTTCCTCTCACGAGAAAGAAATAAAAGAGCTTAAAGAAGTTTCACAGTCAAGATTAGAATCAGAAGAAAACCATCAGAGGCAAATTGCTCATTTAAAGTCAAAAGTTGAGGATTTGAACATTTTTATCGAACGTGCTGAAACGAAAGTTCGCGAGCAAGAACTTGATTTAAAAAATACGAAGAAGGAGTTGGCGGAGAGCGAGAAACACGTTGCTTCATTGAGACAAGAAAAAAGCGCAATGCAGTTGGAAATTGGTAGGCTTAGAGCAGAAACCGTTGCACTGAATACTGATCTCGATAGAGTTAGTAAACAATTTCGTAACTCATGTGCTGATGTTGAAAAAGCATTGAGTGAGAAGAAGTTGATTAAAGAGCAGCTGGAGCATTCAAAACTTGAATTAGAAAGTTTGAATACTATGAAGAAAGTGTCTGTGGAGTCTGATCAGAAATTGATGTCTGAGAAAATTGATGAGCACCTGAAGAACCATGAGGTTTTGCGAGTAGAATTGCAATCTGAAATTAGTCGATTAAAACAGGAGCAGAGGGCAATTGAAGTAGATTTGATGACGACAAAAAATCATTTAGAACAAGCACGGGATAAGGAATTAAAGTTCAGACATTCCATTGATGGACTTAGTGAGAATATCGAAAGACTTAGGCGAGAGAAATCCCAATTAGAGAAAGCACTGGAATTAAGTGATGCAGAGAAGAAGGAACTATCAGAAAAACTTCGAAAAGTAACACAAGCCTCAAATATACGTGGTTATGATGAAACTTTGGCAGAGAACGATGAGCTCCGTAGACAATGCAACTCATTGCAAGATGAATTAGAAAAGGCTCATGGGAATAATAAGACTTTAGTTGATAAATTAAGAAAAGGAGATGAGGCCAATGCAAGTAACATGAGAAGTTTGAAAGCAAGGAAAAGTGAACTTCAAATTCAACTCGTAGATGTGCAACATGAGAAAGAGGATCTTGAAAAAGAGGTGCGAGTACTTAAACTTAAAATAGCCTCGCTCAAATCCGAATCAGATTCTAGAGATGCACATAGGCAGATTGAGAACGAGGCTGTTCAGAAGTTAGAAGCTCAAGTGAAGTCACTGGGTGAGAATTTGGAAGCTGCGGAGTCGAGAATTAAAAGTCTGGAGGAGGGGAATGAAGAGTACAAGGAAAAACTACATGAATCCGAGGAGTTGATCCTTGATTTACAGAAAGCAGTTGCAAGGGCGAATGATGTAGCGATGGAGAAGGCGCTCGAGAGCTCTCGTCATAAACGACTATTCGAGAAAAGATTCGAAAAAATTCTAAAGGAGAACTTTCATTTACAAAAACAACTTTACTTTGATGGGCCTAGTGTTGACCATGATCGAAGTAACCACGGTCGGTCTCTGTCGGAATTAACTTCACAAACAAACAGTAGACAACTGAACGACAGAAACGATGGCTTTTTGGATGATGTCAAAGCGACGTTTGATTATCAGCCGCAACGTAAACAGTCAGCTGGTGAATTAATCAGTAGTCGTGGTATTGAGAGGGAAAGGCAGGCTTCGTTGTGGAGGAGTAATTCCGCAGCTTCAGCCCAAAGAGATGTTGACATGAAACCTATACGCACCAAGGTAACAGTAGGCTCAGTAACGCCCCCGGTACGATACACATCTGATACAGACTCAATTGGGAGTAGACCGGATTCTAATGATGGAGACTTTGCACCCTCATCACCTGGAGTGCAAAAGTCATTTCCACCGACATATCAAGATACAAACAAGTAAGGCCAATGTCGACTTACCTTTTTTAAATAAGTATATGTAAATTAATATAAATATATAATATAATATAAATATATATGAGTACGTACGCTCAGTTTCATCGATGTTTGGATCTCCCTTGTATGCTTTTGTACATTTTCAAGGTACCATCTCCCCCCGAGTGTACGTAATTTCAAGTCATCACACCCCCCTCCCGCCTAAACATTTACTACTGTTGTCCATCTCAGTAATTTCAAGGTTTGCAGAATTTGATACATACCAGAGAACTCTAAGAATTATCAAATGTTTTTATAGATATCAACAAGAATGCTATCTTGTGTGTATAGTCTTTAAAAGACAGTTTACTGAGTCAGGATGGTTCGCAAGTACTTATCGTTTGAAAATTTGAAGTAGCCCTCTATCTATGATCTAAGTCTGATAGTTTCCTCTCCTTGGGGATCTAATTCTGAAAATGGCCCGCCTTGAAGATTTTGGACAATCCTACACCTCGAGGCCTGTTTTCACTTTGTTATTGTCAGATGAACATCTTGAAAGGTCTAGAGAGTACACACTCTTTCAAAGATATGATGAATAGTTTTACGTGATGGACTTTGCACTTGATTAACCACATGTGTGAAGAAGCATTTTTCATGACTTCAATGCCTTTTTAGTGAAATTGTTATTTATTGAAGCCACTTAGTTTCTTTTCAAATTTAAACCATAAAACAAGTTTAATTATTGACTTTTTCATTTTATTTGATGAGCTTCATATTGTGAATGAGTTATTGAGTTTTCACTTGGAGTTGGAAAAACGTTTTTTCCTTTTCACAGAGAAAAAGAGGACGAGCGACAGAATGCTATACCACAGCCAAACAGAATTCACAGGCCAATCTTACTTAAGGAGATCAAGCTTCCAAATCTTTCCCCTGCTGAAGAGCGGAAAAATCTCAGTCTGTCCAGTCCGAAAAACAGGAGCCCTGTATCTAGGAGTCCTGGCATGCGGAGAAAGCAAGAAAAGAAAACCCCAGTTGTTGAAAGGGACGCAAATGTACAAGAAAGAATGGAACATTGGGTATGATTCGGATATATTCACTTCTACAAAACCACATTCGTTTCTAGTTCTCCGTCTATTTATTCACATATGCGTAGTTTAATCTTCATTTATTGGTGAAATTATTCACGAGAGCATTAGGCATTATTATCTTAGTCAACATGTTAGAAAGTTGAGCCAGTTTCATAGAGTTTGTTGTGTAAATTTACTGTTAAATTAATCGTAGTTTTTGACTGAGATAATTTGCTGGCATTACTCATATAGGCTGCTATAGGACGTTGTATACAACAGCTGACGCTTCGGAACAACCTTAGTTAGTATTGCATATTTGCTGGTTGTTCCTACTGCCATTTTCGCCATTTGGCAACTGTTCATAAGCATTGTAGGGATAAGATTGTGAATATTAGAGTAAATATATGAGATAGTGTGTCGTACTATGTTATATATTAGAGCAGAAAGTAAGTTGTCCATTTTGATTAGAAGAATCATGTCTACGAAAATGTCAGATACGACAAACTTCCAACACACGACAGACATAGACACAACAAAGCTCATGATAGACATGATGCTACAGAGCTCAAAAACACGGCAGACATAGATATGTCAAGACATTTCTCCCTTTTAAGCCATTGATTTACATGTATTGCATTCACTAGGTGTTCTGTTTCAGATAATAAGACTCTAGAACACGTGACAGACCATTACGTCATCTTTATTGTGATTGGTCAATTGACAAGCGAACTGACCAATCATCATAAAGATGATGTAATGGTTTCTCACGAGTTCTAGAGTCTTATTCCTTATTATTTTTTCAGTTCATCAGAAAGCTTTTAGGGGAAAATTTCCTCAGCATTGTTTAGAGGGGTTTTTCTCAATATTTCAATGTTCATATAGCTGTTGCATAAGATATATATATTTCATTAATGTATATTCATATTTGGAATAAATTCTATAGATCTCGTATTCAATAAATTAGATAAAGAATTTTGCATTTTGAAAACGTTGAGCATAGAGATATCTGTTTATAATGATTTTTTTATTCGATTTTGCCTCCTTTTCCCCCAGTTCCGTGGAGCTTGGAGGGTACCTCTGAGAGGACTTTAGTGCTAGCACAAGCATTTAGGACCGGATGCCCTTCCTGGTGTCACCTATGACCTGCAGTGGGCCTCGAACCCCGGACCACGTTGGCTAAGTCGAGTTCCTCACCGCTAGGCCACGGCTGCTCTATATCTGTTTATAATGATGTATGAGTTTATCTTTCACATGAATCAATTTTCAGATAGGCCGATTATTACTAGAAGTTTTATTTTCGTGGATGTGAGTCAGCTGTTTAGTTTCATTTTTGCAGTTTTTCTCATTTTGGATAAAGCAAAACCAAAAGGGCTAAATCATTAATATATCATGAAGTAAATTTCAAAGTAGAACCAAGCATATGGATATTTTTCCTTTAGGAGGAAAGTGGGGCGTTAAAATGTACCAGGGTTAAGATTCGACCAATTAGAATAATAATATTATAGACGCCTAGCCGCAATATTATTAAGTGGGCATTGATTATTTTCTATTTACCACCTTTGGCCCCTTTTACATGGGAGCGGTTCCTTGTGTAAACGTACGGTACAAATAGGCCTAGCGTTCACACGGGAACCGCTCCAAATAGAACCGCTGGCCGTACCAGAACGGGTCTACCTAGAAAGTAGGTCCCGTATGGAACCGAACCAAAAAGTTTTCGTGTAAGTAAATACGCAGAACCGTTCTCGTCAGGTACTTTTAGAAACGAGGCAGGGGAAGTTCAACTGACGGTAACTGAAAAATTTGCTCGCGAAGAAAATTTTAGGTAAAGCTTCGAATAACAGGGTTAGGGTAAGGGTTAGGGTTAGCTTTTTCAAGAATTTTACTTGCTCTTGATGAATGGGGAGAGAGGCTGTCGTTTGGAACTGTTCATGCGTGAATACATTGAAAGGAACGGTTCTGCACAGAACGGTTCCAAGACATCGTGTAAACGGGAAGCTTATCCGTAGCTACGCGGAACGGTTCCACACGGAAGGTATAGGGAGTGGAGGTGTAAATTATTTTCGTTACGTAATACCATAAATTTAGTATAATATTTCTACTTTTTCAATTTCTAATGAGTATGTCAAAAGATACTCAATTAAACTGTTTAAGACCTTATCGAGCTTGAATCTTGCACTATCCCTAGTAAATCTTTAATTTAAGCGATTTTGAACTATTATCTTCTGATATACTGCACCAGGTTGTATTTTGCACATAAATAGAGGCTAGTGTTGGTATCTCATGCCAGAATGTTACGTAACAAAGAGGGGGGCAGTAATTCGAGTGTGAGAAGGCGTTACATAGGGGGGTAAGTGGGACAGAATAGCAATTTTTTCCGTTACGTGCTTTTTGAATGATCCCTAGGGTATCATACTGTCGTAGTAAGGATCCTGTAGTGCTGGCTATCCTATTCAACAGGAAGTTACCCCCTACAAGCCCCTTGAGATCGTCCCTAACTTTGAGGTAGGATTCTGATAGCTGATTCGAAGTGTGAACTCGAAAATTCTTGACGTTTCATGGGATGAAATATCTGTACATTTTGTTCTGTTAGAAGAGTTCTCGTTATGTAGTTTTATATTGGCATTGTTTGATAAACAGTAGTACTAAATTCATACTTCCACATTTAGAAAAAGTATACCAATATCCTCAGAACAATGACGTCATAAGAGCAATGATATCAGCTGTTTTGGGTATTGGCAAAGTCAGATGTCAGATATTTGAATGCCATTACCTTTGCACGCACAATGAAAAGCGTCATTTTACTTACCAAGATTTCCATTAGGAAAAATTTACCAGCGTTAGAGCTAAAGCATTGACCAACTACATAAAGCATAGGACATACTGATGACATAAGGTCAATGAAGTCCATGTAATACACCGTACATTTCTGTTTTGTTTGTAGTAATAAACAACAGATAACTTTAATAATAATTCACGTATACCAGCTACCCCAAATGATTTTAATAATTCATGTTACCTTTTGAAAAATGAATTTAACTTCTTGAAATTGTCTCATTTTCTACGTTTGATCTTATTAATACTTCCTTCCTTAGAATGAGTCTCGTAAGCTCCCAAATTTATCCAGCCTACCCTACGTGAGATATTGACTATGTTGCAACTAAATGTAGTTGATTATTTAGCAATGAGAGATTGTATGGACTCTTTCGTCAATTACAAATGGTTGAAATTAGTCTTATCGCATTTACTGGTGAAAATTTTGAAACCATTTTTCGTTAGCAAGAACAACAGCCAATTAGAGCGCAGCCTCATAATTGATTTATCACAGTCTCGATTTAGGCTCATTAACAATTAATAATGGCGTCATAGAAGTACATATTTTCACATGGAATGAGCAGGATACAATTCAGCTGTACCAAATTGCCATGCAAAGATTATAAAGACGGCTGAGCTGTTCATTTAGCATGCTTTCTGGCTAATGAAAATGTAGGTTACCGTCATTGCATTTTGTAGCTTGCTATTTAGGCCAAGAAACTCGTTTTGTTTACCTGTGTTTTTGAAAGGTCATGCACATTTTCTATCAATAAAAGTATTCCAAGAATAGAATTTAATAATTCTTGTTCGTTTTACATATCAGTGACATGCTGTGTAGTTTTCACTGTTTAATTTGCGGCTGTTTAGTTGTTGCTAAGAAAGTCTCGAGAACGTTTTGATATGAACACCAAGTCAAAACTTTCGGGGAAGTTCTTGAACTTTTTTAACAGAGTTGCACGTTTTTTATAAGGAGTTTCGTTCGGTCAAGTACTGACACTTTCTTAATGTTTTTACGATTTCAGTATGAAAACTTTCTCAAGGCTTTCTTAGAAAAAAATTTTAAGTTCAATGTTTTGTGCATGCACATTACTGGAAAGTAAAAAAGCTCCAAACACACTTAAATTGATGATGATAAACATTAGAAAACAATAAAGCCGAGCTGTTGGAGGATAGCCAACATAGCTTATGGAACATTTTGTACAGGGATAAAGCAATTTATAAACACACAGACACAAACTTTCTTAGGTCTCAAAAATCCAGTACTGAACTTTCTTAGCTTTTTGAGCAGCTGCAAACTACTTTCTTTTAAACCACTTTCTGGTAAAAAAGAGATCGTATGGCTACAAATATATTTCCTGTCCAGAACATAAAATTGCTTCTAACACTTATACAGTAAATGGAGTACAAAGTTTCTTGTTGCGCTAGGTTATGAGTCAGACGGGGACAGTTAGCATATGACTCTTGACGTTTTTGTTAATATGCAACCTAGCTCAAACAAAACCGGGAGAGTTAACAGGCCTGAGATAAACTTAGCAATGAAATTCCTAGTAGTTGTGACTTCCACTGAAGTGATTACAAGTTAGAGGGAATGTATTAGCAGGGGCTTTGAAGACGAAAATCGGGCGGAAATTAGTAAGGAGTTATCAGTTCCAAATGTTCCTTTGAAGATCCCTTTACAACCGTCTGAGGCTGAAAACTACATCATCGTGTGTTAATGCTAAAGAATTTCCCCCGCCCATCTAGTTATATATACCGTAATATCCCGAATATAAGCCCCCTAAATGCAAGCCCCCCGAATTTAGGCCACTTGTAAACTAACCCAAGTATCCCTCCCAATATAAGCCCCCTGGTAACTAACCCAAATATCCTTCCGAATATAAGCTCCCCGATATAAGACCAGGGCTTACATTGGGGTTCTGTGTGCATAGTTAGGATAATGAATGAAGATGGACAGAGCATATATACAGCCTCTGTATTTACTTTTGTTTTTTGTGAAGTTTTGTGCATTAAATGTTATTAGTAGTCTCTGATTGGATACTGAAAAGTGAAATGTTTGGCATACACAAGTCACCTGTTAACCTTCAAGAAAAAGTGCTTACGAACTTCTATAAGCCCAGAGCTTATATTTGAGATTTTACGGTACTTTAAAATGTTAAAGTACATAGCAATCAGGAACGAAACTTAAGGGGGCATGGGGGTGAGTGCCCCTCTCAATCTTGAAAATTTGCCGTTTCGCAGGGTAACAACGTTAGCACAATGTACTTCTGCAGGGGAGCTTACTGGATCCAGGACCATTGGTGAACTCATGTTACTAAAAAAGAAGGTCACAGCACCCTCTGATACCTCCCAAAATTTATTGAAATTACGTCCCTAAGTACAGCTGAGCACCATTCACGAATTCACATACTTTCGTCAAAGAGTATCTACTACCGGTCCACGAATGATGATTATGATTTGTGAATAGAAGCCGTACGAACACTTATCACAATCCAATTCATTTGGTGATGTGTATATATTAATCATTTTTCTCAGAACTTCGATTATGTATTCAGGGTTGTGGGATTCATTGCTCAAAGTTCCTTGAGTTATTGAAGTTACATCCCTGATAGCAATGGCTTTTTCGCTTTGATGTAGCGGGGGAATTCCGGCTGGTATTGAAGACAACTTTCTATGCAAGAACCCTCACTTCATTTTTCATTTCATTTCATTTCATTTCATTTCACATATATTTAAAGTTGGTTAATACATAGTAATAAAGTAATTTACAAAAAATACTAATACTAATTCAAACAGACTGCTAACCTAAAATTTAAAACTTAACTACAAAAAATTTAAAGACAATGCTGGATAAATTAACGCTCCTTCTTGCCTATGTGCAGATATGGCACGTGCAATTTTTGCCATCCCAGTGGCGTATTTCTTTCTTAAATTTTTGAATGGTTATGGCCCCTTTAACATTGTGCCCGAGAGTGTTCCATAGCAGACTTTCCTTAAATGAAAGTGAGCTTGTTCCAAACATTAGAGACTTTGCGGCTGGGAGCTTACACAGATCTTTTTTACGTAAATTGTACTGTAAATCCATTTTTATGAAGAATTCCGCCATGTATGCAGGGTTTAAATTGTTCAGTTCAATGTCTTGTAAATCTCGGTCATAAGGAATTGTAAATTCCGTTGGTGTATCGTTTTTGTTCCACTTTTCTCTAAAAGTTGTTCAAATGTAGATTCATATTCATCGTATAATACTCTCAGGGCCCTTTTGTGTGTTTTATTTATCTTATTATTTGCAGCTTTGCTACAAAATACCCAAATTAGGGGGCAATAAGTAAAATTCGATATTACAACAGAGTTAAAGAGGACTTGAGACTTTTGTATCCCCAGGTATGGTCTAACCCTCCGAAAAGCACTTACTTGCTGGTTTACCTTAGTACATATTTCTTTGACATGTGTTTCGAAAGTCAGTTTTCTATCAATTTTTACACTCGTAATTTTTACATCACTGCCCCTTAACTCGTAATAGCAGAGGGCAAGGGAGCGTTTGCTTGCAATGGTGTTCCTTTGATGATGTCCCTCCTGCCTCTCTGTCTCGACGAAGTTATTTTTTGAGGGATGAAAGAATTCAAGTGGTACATGTTGACTGCAATGACATCGATTTTTCCATTTGCAGAAATACTTGCTTCATCTTTTTTCCAAACGATAATTTACGCGAAATATTTTATATTCGTCAGCTTCATTGTCTCGAATCTTTGCTAATTCAAAATTTCCACTGCCTGAAAAGTGCACACATCTATGTTTTCTAATTGCTAAGAATTAGATAATAAAGACATCTAAATACAAACTTTGAATGTTAAATGTCTTATCAGAACTTTTGTCCTTGGTGCTGTAGAAGTCCATAAATCAATTTAAAACGGGAGTTTACCGACTTCAACTTTTAATGAGCGCATGTTGTGGATTTGAACCAAAATCAGTTGAGCAGTTATGTCCCCACGATCTGATGGTTAAGGGACTATGGTGATGATGATGATAATAATGATGATGACTAGCCCATGGTTGGGGACCTCCACGTAGTGGCAAGCGGGCACAGAGAGACAGCTGTCCTTAAGTTGATAGTGATTTATGTCTCAGAGATCCAAAATTAGGCCAGATGTTGATGGCCTGTGGCAAACGGTCCAATCAGGCCCCTTCAGTGAAAAGCAGGCTCAATGCCTCATGCTACAACTCTGCCTAGTAACTGTTGGGGTTACAGAGTGGATAGAGTGTAGCCGACTCAATCACTTCTGTTGAACAAGTGACAGGCAAAAACTGACCCCAGGGTCAGTCCTAGGCCCCCTTTGGGGGCGAAATGGGAAAGACAAGATAATGATGATGATGATGATGATGATGATGATGATGATGATGATGATGATACTGATGCAGGAACGCATCAAAAAAGCAAGGAAGCAGAGTTTTCTACCCGTATCAAAAAACATTTTTTCTTCAGTAGAAGGATTTCCTTCCTCATTCAATGCATTAGAAGCGATATCAAGGAGTCAAAACATATTGAAGCAAAACGAGAAGCATTTCATATAAAGTTCATTAATTTTATTATTTTATTAATTTTACTTGGATGATTTGAAAATAATTTTTTTACCAAATCTGCATTTGCAAATAGTTCATCAGTTTCAAGTTTTTCAAGTATATTCTATTACTGGATCTTTTTGAAATATTAAGAAATTTTGTATTTCTTGTTCTTGATTCCAACTCAATGCATCTTTTTCAGATTTTAGTTCCTTTGTGAGAATGGGTGTGATGTATTTCTAATAAACACAGTAAAAGGTAAGTTAATAATTTCCTTTCTTTTACTTTTCGACTTTTTCCTTTTGACTTTTGTCTGTAAATTGGTAGCATAGCTGCGCAGTTCTAAAGCAATTTTTTTAGATAAATTTCACTCATTCATATTTACAAAATTTTATTTGAGGAAAATTGATGCTTCATTCGTAAATGAAAGCTCTTACGTATTTGTTGTCTTGAGAAATTTGGGTATTTCAAAGTGCATAGCTCAAATAGTAACATTGAGAGATATTTGCTTGAATATCAAGATGTTAGCGATTGTAAATACCAGAAGGTATTGCAGACCTAATTTAGTATAGCTTAAGGAAGTTTTTCTTTTATAAAAATTATTCATAAATGAGAGAATTAGTAAATACAATTACTTGCAGTTGTTAACAACTCATTCACTGCAATGAGCTATATTTCCTCATTTTAGTCATTTATAAATTCAATAATATTTTAGCTAACTTTGTTTTACTCTGTTAGTAATCCCATTGTGCTCCTTTACCAATTTGATGCAGTTTTTAGTTTTTATTATCACTTTACTACCCCAGTAAAGCAAATATATCTTTTTAACTACCTCAATCTTATACTATAAAAATTTACTTTACTCTCACTAAGAACTTTAGTACACCAATTTTCACCTTCTACTAATATTGGATTAGTCATTAAATCATTAAAATCCTACTCTTCCACACATTTGCTTTATTCTTGCAATAACTTGATGTTATTTCTCTATCTGCCTGACTTTTCACTGTAAATACTTTAGTTTACCGCAATGTCCATATTAAATCCCCTTCTCTTTTAAGCTCCCCACTCTAATAAGTCTTCCTTTCTTGAGAGCAGACTAAAAACTAAACCCCTCACCCACCAATTAATGCTACATAATTTCAAAGAAAGATACGTATTTTGATGAGATATTCTATGCAAACACATAAGAAAAAACAAGATGTTATTCTAATTTAATCCAAGTTTATGTTTAATATTTTACTGCACCTTGATTGAAACTCTTATAGCAGGCAATGAAAGGAGTTAAAGACGCTAAAGACTTTATGTATCTATTAACATATGTCCTCCCTCACCAATTAGCATAGACCTCTGCAATCGTAACTGTTGGTTTTTCATGAGGCAAAGCTGTCCCATTTTTAGTTTAGTTAGCTCAAATACAGAGAGATGCTACTTCTTGAACAGAACTTTGATATAAAAACAAACTCGAGATACAGCTGCTAACGACAGATACATAAAACAGATTATATGGGAGTAAATGTCCTTAATTAATGAATTGAGTAACTGTCTTAATTGTCAATATATGGTAACATTCTAATCATTCTCTAGCTGCTTACCATCAGGGATTCCTATCATGAACCCTACACAATCATGCCTAGGAGAAAATAACCTCTAGAGGGTTAAATAGAGAAGCTGCAGTGCTCTTTTAGCATCTGAAATTTATAGTTTCATAGTATTGCTTTCCTCCTTCAATAATGAAATATCACTCTTTTATTAATATATTATTACTATCTAGCTGGTTTTAGTTCTATTTTCCATCCTTAATAATGTAGTGCTACTCTGTAGAAAACTTTATTTTGCACTTTTGCTAAAGTGATAGTTAGTAATATAAATTTCCCCTTTTATTTATTTAATTTCACACCTTTGTAAGTATGGCTTTATATTTTCGAGTTTGATTTCACTCATTTTGTATATTAACTTTGCTTTTTTCTAATTTAATTTTCCTTATTTAATAATTTAGCGTTTTTCTTTTACCAACTTACTTTTTTGATGTCTTGGTCTCTCTTTCAATAAATTGAATGTGCTATTTTGCTGGTGTAAAATCCTTTTTAGCTAATTTAAATTTTACATTTATCACAACATGACTGTATTGAACAATTTAGTTTAGCTCCTTTTTGAACATATAATTTCATGTCTTTAAAAGGTCCTTAAAAATGGACGTTTGGCTTGAAAAGTACTGTAATTTAATTGTTCTTTGAGAAGTCGTTGAATATGAGGTAAAAGTCCTTGTGTTTGATATGAAACTGTCCTTAATTCTGAAAAATTTCTATGATTTTCAGTGAATTATTGCTAAAATAGTTGTTCATTAAGCTATGCTCCATTAAAAATCCAAAATGGTGCCCAGAGCCTCGTTTGGATAAAGAAAATTGGTCGAAGTGACTTGGGAGTGAATGTTGCATCATAATTTCTTCAAATCTAGTACTTTTGTGTATTTTTTTCTTGAGACTTATAAAAATAACAGTTATACGATACAATGGGCAAGAATGAATGCTAAACTGTTTGTTTTTCTTTGTTTTTACAATTTATGCTTACTGTTATTCTGCCTGAAAATAGCAAAATTTGCCTTGAAAAGCCCTTGCTTTTATTGTTGATAATTTTGTACGAACCATTAATTTTAATTTTCAGCTTTTATTCATGTGTTTCTATCTAATAATTTAAATTCAAAATTGAGCTTTTGCCTGCTACTATGTTTGCTGTATTTAATTAATACTTCTATCTTATATCTTTGGTAGCATATTGGCATTAAAAATTTAAAAGAAACTTAAATTATTGGAGAATAATTAGCTAAACAGCAAAAGCAAAATTTTTGGAATCAATGAGGTCATTCAAGAAATGAAATTATTCCATGGATAGAGTTAAACTAGTAAAACACCACAGTTTAAATACGGAGAGGCAGACTACAGCATTAAAATTATAATGACATCTAATCAAGAAAGGAGAGTAAAATCAAATTAGTAAAATCAAGTTGAAAAAAGAATAAAATCATACTAAAAAACCGTAAATCAATATCAAATTAATAAAAGAACAATCCTGCATTGTTAGAAAAAATCATATAAACGTTCACTACTGTAGGTTCGTTCTTTTAGCAGTTTCCTCTTACTCCCTTGGCTACTTTTTATTGCTTAAAATTTTTTATTGCTTAAATCTTAACTATTCACAAAATAGCTTTATTGTTTTAGACAATTTTTTTTCCATTGAAAAATATAATAATTTTTTGAATTTCAATTTCTTATTTTTGCAACTAAACTTACACCTTTCATAATTTGATTTTGTATTTTTTACAATTTGATCTCCCATCTTCTGTAGGTTGATATTGCTCTTTTGCTAAGTTGACTTTTGTCTTTTAATACTCTAACTTTCTTCATTTACCTATGTTATACTATTCCTGTAATATTTTTGTAGTTTTCAAATAATAGTCTTTTAATGCTCTAATCTTACCCCTTTTATTATTTAAATGTAATATTTTACTTCTTAATGTTATTCTTCTTGTAATTTTAAGTTACTTTTTGAGAACATTACTCTATTTAGCAGTTAAGCTCTTCTTTATAAATGAAATTTTGCAGGTTTACTAAATTTGATATGTTTCTTTCTACTAATTTAAGTGTATCATTTTACCAGATTATTTTTACATCTTTGAAAATATGATCTTAGTCTATTTTCAAGCTCATTTTGTTTATTTTATAATTTTGTTATGCTCCCTTTTTAATTCTTTCTAATGGCTGAATTTTATAAGCTTAACAACATACTTGTATTAACAAAATTATTGTAACTCATTTCTAGAATTCTGCTTTTTCTGTTTTTCTAATTTTTACATGACTTCCTTCTAACAAGGTAAGTTTGATCTTTTATTAATTTTATTTCACACCTTTGATCATATGATTTTATTTCTTTTATAATTTATTTTTACACATTTTATAATTAACTCATTTATTTCTTTAATAACTAAAATTTATACTCTTAGCAGTGAAGCTCTTTTTCTTTAGATTACTGAAATTTATGCTTTTAGTAACTTACTTGTTTTCAACACTTCTTTACGAATTTTTCAGAAATGTCATTTTTCTGTTTTAATAATTTTGAAATGATTCTTTTAGATGATTTAAGTTTGTTCTTTTACTAAATTTACTTTCACAGCTTTAGCAGTATAATTTTATTCTTTTTACCATTTGACTGTACTTATTCTACTATTTAACTTTGCTTTTTTACTTATGTATTTTTTGTTGATTCAACCATATATTTTTATCTGCATATTTTATTCAAAGTTTCTTTCAGACATATCATTTTGTTGCTTCACTAACTTTGGCATAATCTTTTGCTACTGCGTTACGTTTGTTCTTTTGTTAGTCTAATTTTCCACCTTTAAAGATATGACTGTATTCGTTTTGCAATTTGATTGTACTCATTTTATATTTCTATATTCTTCTTTTATTACATGTAATTTAAGTTTCTAAAATTCAATTTCGTATCTTTAATTACATAGTTTTATTTAGCATGTTAAATTTTATTTTGGAAATGTAATTTCTCCATTTTACTAATTTTACTATGATTTATCCTCACAACTTAAGTTTGTTCTTTTATTGATTCGTTTACATACCTTTGATATTTTGATTTTGTTTTTCTGCGATTTGATTGTTCTCATTTTATAACTTAGCTTTGATCTTTTACTTATTTTGTTTTATGAATGATTCAATTTTACATACTCAATAACATAACTTATTTAACAATATAATTCAACTATTTTTAGAAATAGAATTCTTTTGCTTTACTATTTGTGACATGTATGCCATGACTTAGGTGCGTTCTTTTACTAATTTAAGCTTATGCTTTTGATGGTATGAGTTGGTTGTCTATGCAGCAGGTTGTTTCTGTTCAGTTTATGATTTTAATTTGTTGGTTCATCATTTTTATAATATAATGTTACTTTTATTATTATTTAATTAATAATTTAAGACAATTTTAGCTAATTTGATTTCAATATTAGAATAGTTCAATTTTAGTTTGTAATAAAATGCTCTCTTTCTGTAATAATTAGATAAAGAGATAAATAAATAATAAATAATTTTGTATAATAATTTATAAATAATGAAATGATTTAGTTAGTTTTAAAGGAGATGGTAAGGCCATAGCCTTTGATTTCTGGTTAATTTTTAATTTTACAGATAAATGCTAAAGCTATAGCCTTTAGTTTTAGGGGAAAATTAGGCAGCAAAATGATTGCGTCTTCAAGGAAATTTGAAGGCTATAGCTTTTGATTTTCAATAAAATTGAAAAAAGGCTATCATTGATTGCTGAGCCAAAAGTTAGGGCCATAGCCTTTTGCTTCTGATGAAAATTTGGAAAGGAATAAATTATTAGTTTTACAGATAAATGCTAAGGCTATAACCTTTGGTGGAAAACTTGTTAACTTGCAAAATAATTAACTTGTTTTAAAAAGATGCTAAGCCTATGGCCTTTGGTCTTGCAAAAAACTTAAATAAAATGTATGTTTGATAGAAAAAGTAAGGCTATAGCCTTTAGTTCCTGATGGAAGTCTACTGCATTATAGATAATGAACTGTAGAAATAAAAGCTAAGGCTTTAGCCCTTGGGTTTTGCTGGGAAATTGGGTCAGCAAAATAATAAATTAGCTTTCAAGGAAATGGAATGCTATAGCCTTTGATTTTGGAGAATATTGCAAAAGATCATGTTTGATTTTTAGACCAGAAAGAAACCTACAGCCTTCGGTTTTGATGAAAATTTACCAATGAATACATTATTGTTTTTAGAGATAAAATCTAAAGCTATAGGCTTGGGTTTTGCTGGAAAATTGGACTGCAAAATAATCAATTAGCTTTCAAGCGTATGGTATGGGTATATTGTTTAGTTTCTCATGAAAGCTAAGGCTAAAGCACTTGCTTTTGATGGAAAATTTGGCAGCAAAATAATCAACATGTTTTAGAGGAGATGGCAAGGCTATAGTCTGAACTTGTAGAAAACTGCAGGAAAATGTATTTTGATCTTTAAGAGGGGAAGTAAGACCATAACCTTTGGCTTCTGATAAAAAATTACCAATTAGTGGATCACTAATTTTGCTAGATTTTGAATCTTGAACTTTACAAATAAAAGAACAAAACTATAGCCATTGGCTTGTTTGAAAATTAGAAAGCAAAGTAATTACCTAATTTTAAAGAAGAGGGTAAAGTTATAGCCTCTGGCCTTATGTATTATGTATTTGTATTTTTGTATTTTGAATTTTTGTATTTTGAAAATGCATTTTTAATTGTTCAAACAAAAAGTAAGGCTTCTGATGAAAATTTACTAGAATCTAAATCATGAACTTTACAAATAAAAGGTAAGGCTATAGCCCTTGGTTTGTTTGAAAGTTAGGCAGCAAAATAATTATCAACCTTTAAAGATAATTGTAAGGCTATAGCCTTTGGTCTTGCAGAAAGTTGCTTTAAAATTTATTTCTAATTGCTGAACCTTTGGTCTTTTAGAAATTTGAAAGAAAGTGTAGGTTTAATTGTTGAGACAAAAAGCAAGGTTATTGCCTTTGGTTTCTGATAAAACTTTGCTAGATTAAAAATCAGTAATTTTATAGATGATACCTAAGGCTATAACGTTTGATTTTAGAGGAAAATTGGGCAGCACAAAAATAAACTAATTTTGAAGAAGATGGTAAGGCCTTTGGCCTTTGGTCTTTTAGAAATTTGCAGGAAAATATGCGTTCAATTGTTGAGACAAGGAGTAAGGTTATAGCCTTTGGTTTCTGATGAAAATTTACTAGATTCTAAATTATGAACTTTACAAAAAAGGCAAGACTATAGCTTTTGATTTGTTTACAAATTGAACAATAAAGTAATTTCCTACTTTTTGAAGACAATTGCAAGGCTATAGCTTTTGGTTTTGCAGATAATTGAAAGAAAATGTATTTTTAATTGCTGAGCCTTTGTCTTGTAGAAATTAGCAAGAAAGCATAAATTTAATTATCGAGACAAAAAGTAAGGTTATTGCCTTTGGATTTTGATGAAAATTTATTAGAATTTCAATCATAAACTTTGCAAATAAAAAGCAAGCCTATATTCTTTGATTGGTTTAAGAATTGATCAGCAAAATAGTTACCTAGTTTTAAGAGGCTATAGCCTTTGATGTCTGATGAAACTTTGCTAGATTCTAAATCATCAATGTTATAGATAGTACCTAAGACTATAGCGCTTGGTTCTGGAGGGAAATTGGGCAGCAAAATAATGAACTAGTTTTAAAGATGGTAAGCCTATAGCCTTTGGTCTTGCAGAAATTTACAAGAAAATATGCGTTTAATTGCTGAGACTAAACGTAAGGCTATAACATTTGAATTCTTATGAAAATTTACTAGTATCTAAATCATGCATTTTTACAAATAAAAGGTATGGTTATAGTCTTTAATTTGTTTGAAAGTTAGACAGCAAAATAATTATCAACCTTTAAAGACAATTGTAAGGCTATAGCTTTTTGGTCTTGCAGTAAGCTGGTTTAATTTTGATTTTTAAAGAAAAATAATGCTATAGAAAAATGTAAATTTAATTGCATAGCCTTTGTTTTTATAGAAATCTGCAAAAAAACATAAATTTAATTTTTGAGACAAAAAGTAAGGTTATAGTCTTTGGTTTTTGATGGAAATTTACTGGATTCTAAATCATGAACTTTACAAATAAAAAGCAAGACTATAGCCTTTGGTTTATTATAAAATTGGACAGCAAAATCACTACCTAGTTTTAAAGACGATTGTAGGGCCATATATAGCCTTTAGACTTGTAGACAGTTGAAAGAAAATGTAGTTTTAATTGCTGAGACAAAAGCAAGGCTACAGCCTTTGGTTTTTTATGATACTTTGCTAAATCATGAATCACTAATTTTATACATGATAGTTAAGGTTTTGGTGGAAAATTGGGCAGCAAAATATTTAATTAGTTTCAAAGAAGATGGTAAGGCTATAGCCTTTGGTCTTTTAAAAATGTGCAGGAAAATATGCTTTGAATTTTAAAGCAAAAAGTAAGATTACAGCCTTCGGTTTCTGATGAAAATTTACGAAATATAGATCATGAACCTTGCAACTAAAATACAAGGCTATAGCCTGTAGGTTTGGAGAGCATTGAAGGAAAAGCTATATTCTGAGACAAAAATTAAGGCTATGGCTTTTGGTTTCTGATGGAAGTTTACTAGAATATGTATCATGAACTTGGAAAAAAAACTATGGCTATAGCCCTTGGTTTCGCAGGGAAAATTTGGCAGCAAAAAATTAACTATTTTTCATGCAAATGGAAGGCTATAAGCTATGGGTTTAGAGAAAACTGGAAGAAAAATTGTTTTTGATTTTTCAAAGGGAGCCTATAGCGTTTAGATTTTGATGAATATTTACCAAAGAATACGTTATTAATTTCACAGAAAAAACTAAGGCAATACGCTTTGGTGTTGTTAGAAATCTGGGAGTGAAATAATTAACCAACTTTAAAGCAGATAGTAAGTTCATAGCCTTTGAAGTTGCAGTGCAAGAAACTGCATTTTCAATTTTTTTTTGGAGGAAAGTATAGCTAAAGCTTTTGGCTGCTGATGAGAATTTAACAGATTATACATCATTAACTTTACAGATAAAAGCTAAGGCTATAGCTCGTATTTTTGGTAGAACATTAGGCAGCAAGATAATTAACTAGTTTCAAGGAATGTGGTATGGCTGTGGTTTTGGACAAAATTGAAGGAAAAAGCTATGTTTGACTTTTGAAACAAAAAGTAAAGCCATAGCCTTTGACTTCTGATGAATATTTGCCACAGAATAGTTCATAAGTTTTACAGATAGATGCTAAGGCTATAGTCCTTGGTGTTTGTGGAAAGTCAGATAGCAAAGTATTTAACTTGTTTTAAACACGATGGTAAGTCTTTTGCCTTTCGTTTTGCAGATTAGAAAACTACAATTTGCTGGAGAATTTGGCTGTGAAATAACGTACCATTTCTAAAGCAGATGTAAGGCCTTTGGTCTTGTACAAAATTGCAAGAAATTTTACTTTTGATTTTTGAGAGAAGAGGTAAGACAATAGCCTTTGATTTCTGATGAAAATTTACTATAGAGGAAGTCATTAATATATAGATAAAGGCTCAGGCTGTAAGCTTTGTTCTTACTGGAAAACTGGACAGTAAAATAATTACCTAGTTTTATAGCAGATGGTAAGATTATAGTCTTTGATCTTCAAGGAATTTGTAAGAAAATGTATTTTTTATTTTTGAGACAAAAATTAAGGCTAGTGGTGTCTGATGAAAGCGTACTAGATTAAAACCCTTTGACTTTACAGATGATAACTAAGTCTACAGTCTTTGATGTGATTAGAGAATTATACTGAAAATTTTTTAAGCAAAATTTATCAAATGGGTACTGCTTTGCATTGTTTGAGGCAATGTGTATGGAAATTGTCTGTGGTTTTTCATTGAAATCTGCTAAGAGGTTCAGTTAGTGATTATTGAAACAAAAAGGAAGGCTATAACCGCTGGTTTCTGATGAAATTCTACCAGATGATTAGTCAATAATTTTGGAGATAAAAATAAAAGCAAGGAAATGTAAATTGAAAATTTGTTAATTAGCTTTTAAAAAAAAGACTATAGCCCTTGAGTTTTTCGAGAATTACCAAAAGATTTAATTCACAATGTGTGAGGAAAAAGTAAGATCGTTGTCTTTGGTGCTTGATTCAAAATAACTAGATGCTTTTTAGCGATTTTTGACACAAAAAGTAGGGCTATTGCTTTCGATTTCTCGTAGATATTTACCAGATAGTTGATCTTTGATTTGTTGGATTAAAGTAGAAAGTGGTCCAGTAGTGGTTTTTTAATATCTTAGATGTGAACTTCGCTTTTTCTTTCATAAAGCAAAATTTATAAGAATATTGACGCTCAAGTCGCTGAAATGTAGAAATAATGCAAGACTCAAGCTTCATCAAGACATAAGAATTTGTTTGCATCCTAGTTATAATGCTTCTTTCAGATGTACTTGTGCATTATCGATACAAAATATAGACTCTAGCTTAGTTTGATGATGTAGTAAAACATCAACAAAGATTGAAATATGTGTTCCTTAAATTTTCAGACGAAGCTGCACCTTTCGTATTTAAGAGTAATTTAGGAATAATTCTAGGCTCAAAATCAGAAAAATTTCAGAATAATGAGACTAAGTAAAAATATAGTTGGGCTGATACGCGGGTATCTGCGGTTAACGCAGAAGGCGAGTAATACCTATTGTCCATGTGTTACTTCTGCTTAGCATTAATCGTTTTATGAAAGTTCCTCAGGACAGTTAATGAGGGAATCTCTGAGAGTTTCAACCTGATTTGATATCCCTTCCCATCCCACCCTATACCTACCCTCACGGGGTCGTATCCACAACTCCTTTTAGTCAATTCCACTCCTGCCTTCTTCCTATCCCTTGGATAGGGGCCTACCCCTGCCCTCTCTTTATAATTTCCGTACCAGTACCACTTCCAGCAGGACATTGGATCATGGTATGGTCAGGAAGGCAGATCAGAGAACAATCTGAATACAGACAACTAGAACAGAAGACTTTCAAACAATGAGAAGCAATGAACAAAGGACACTTATCACAGAAACGATGTCGGTCATGGCCACCCCTAGGGTGGCACTTGCATCTTGATTGTACATAATTGTGTTTTGTCTAGATGTAGTTAATAGGTAATGCATACTAGCAGACCCCTTTCACACTGCAACCAAGAATTGTTGCAACGTCAGGGCCACCAGCTAGTTATGCATAGTGCAGATTATGGTAGTTAGGCATGCTAGAAGACCCCTTTCACATCTAAACCAAGAATTGTTGCAACGTCAGGGCCACCAGCTAGTTATGCAAAGTGCAGTTTATGGTAGTTAGGCATGCTAGCAGACCCCTTTCACACTGCAACCAAGAAGTGTTGCAACGTCAGGGCCACCAGCTAGTCATGCATACTTTAGACAAGAATAGTCATGCATGCTAATAGACCCCTGTCACACTGCATCCAGAAAGTGTTGCAACGTCAGGGCCACCAGTTAGTCATGCACTTAGTCAGCCAAGCTATGCCAACCCCTTTCACACTGCGACCAAGAAATGTTGCAACGTTATGGGCACTGGATAGCTAGCTTCAATGGTAGAATGAAATTGAAATGACAAAAATGAAATATTACAAAAGATACGACCCCCAAGTACTGCCTAATGCGTCGTCTCTCTTCTCACATTCTTCTGCAATGCACTGTTACGAGCCGCAAAAATGGCCTTGGCTACAATGTTTACGTTCACTACACTGTTACGAGCCGCACTGAGTTAAGTCTTCTTATAACAAAACTGCAAAATTTTTTCAACATAAGAAGCAGTTTGTTTTCAAAAGAGGTACAGTATGCTGGGAATTCCAAGGGAATGTGAAATCGGGTTTTTGTTTCCAAGATATTTACGGAGTGTGGGGAGATGCGCCCCCAAACACTTTCTCTGCTACGTATCTGGCATTATCCTTTTGTTGCTGATGAAATTAGCAATGTAATCACGTGACAACTGATAGTCCAATGTTGTAAATAGCGTAAAAATAGTTTTGTTAGTCCGTGCACGTGATCAGGGAGCCATTTTGGTACTCGTGCCAGGTCCCTCGCTGATTACGTGCTCGTCCCATTCACTCGATATTTTTCTTCTTTTAGCTTTTCCTTTAACCTTATATGGACAATTTTTTGACCGAGATTTAGCTATTGTTTGTCGTATGTAAAAGTTGTAAGTAACTTCTTTCACAGAGAGTTGAAAAGTGAATTTGCCGATATAAGACGCCATTTTCGGACGAAAGATTTAGAAGTAAAAGTTAGACGCCAATAGCAAAAGCCATGATGCTGTGACAAGTTACACATTGCCGTTTGTTGATTCTGCCGATAGAGTTTCTTGCTCTTGCGGTTTGCAAAGTTGCCGAAAAGAAGTCGTGTATTGCAAGGCCGTAATTTCCACAAAAACTTTGAGGGGGCTAATTTCTAGCGTAATTTAGTGGGCCTTGGCTATCGCCTAAAACAGCTGGGGGTCCGGGGGTGCTGAAAACCACCCAACGGGTCCAGGGCAGAGCTCTGGCAGGGGTCCAGGGAGCGGTGCCCCCGGAAGCTCCAGAGATTTTGCCATCTCTGAGGCCTTAAAGTGATTTAGGATCACGAAAGTTCTCTTTCTGCACGGTAATAGAAAAACACCAGAAATATTTACTGTATAGCCTTTGTCTGCAAGTGCACAGGTATGGCAAATCACAGAATCACTATCTTCCCGGTAATGCAAAAATGTAAATTGATCAAACCATTTGGGGTTGAACGGTCGCTTCTGCTTCCCTGTGTCTCTCATAGGAAACTTTATTGATCTTGGTTGGTGTGGTTTTTCCGGAAAATCACCAGTAGATGAAGAGCTCTTTCCAGAATCTGCAGATGCCTTTTTGAAAAATGATCTGCTTTCTTTCTCCACTTATATTTTGTGGACGGAGAAGTCCAATTTGATTTTTCTTTGTATGATGATTCAATTCGAGACTCGGATTCGAAATGAGTAATTTTAATAAAAATTTTAATAAAAAGTTTCTGTTAAGACTTGAAATGTACATTTTTTATAGCTTTAAAGCGTCTAAAAATACAATGCCGTTATTAAAACAATTTCTGCAATATAGAAAAAGTCTGGCCTAAGTGTGACCAAATTAAAACGAAAAAGTTTAGGATATGAAGTGAATATACTGTAGTGCTCCCCCCTAGTAATCTACAATGTCATTATTGATGTTGATGCATTCTCTGACCTTCTAAACGCAGTATAATTTACATAAAAAATTTTGTATCATCAAAATTATTGGGGGGCTTCAGCCCCCCTAGCCCCCCCGGAAATTACGTCCATGTATTGTCTGTGTCTGACGCTGCCGTTAAAAGTTTGAGATCGTGAGTTTATTAGTTTGATTTAACTACGTTTTTGAATATATTACTAAGTCTTCGAACTCACATCTGTGATACCCCTTGAAAGTGGTATTACACCAAGGTGCATTCCATGCACATAGGCCAGAAGATCTCTGGCGTGGAGCTAGCTTTCATGTCGGCGTGGCGGCGTGGATGTAGCCTAGTGTATATTCTTTGGTGTACTGGCGTAATAAAATGCAAATCTCAACGCACGGTTCTTTTGATCTTTGCACCTCAAGTGTACGCCAACCTTCAACGTTGGCGTACACCTGAGGAGCTACTAGAATGCACCCTGGCTGGTAGTTTAGAAGTTAAAGAAATAAGACCCTGTTTACAATATACTGTTTTCATACGAAAACGGTATGGAAATGTCTTCGTAGGAAAACGATATAATGTAAACGATATAGTATTTTCTTATGCCATAGTCTTCATTTGATGCCGGATTGGAAAATGGTTCAATGTAGACGGTAGAGCAAAATGGAGCATTCCCACACCGTTTTTGTATGAAAACGGTATAGTGCAGATAGGGCCTAGGTATCAGATATAAGTGGGTTTGGTTTGCTATGGAGCCAAATTGTTGACGAACGTATTGCGTACAACTCTTCATTTTTATCAATTTCAGCTGAAAGAGTTGCGCCTGTTTGTGGCTTTTTGTGCAAATGATGAGGTACAGCAATGACTGATGTTAAGGACCAGAGAACTGTAGTGGATTGAAGTGGCTCATGAAAGAAGTATAGAAATGTCGATCTCTAACGAAGTTCATAAAATATTAGATGCAATCAAAAGCTCTATTTTGTCTAATCATTTCAAAGCTAAAGAAATCTCGTCTTTCACATTCGTTCAGTCTTATCCACTCTAGGTCTATTTCTTATCGTAATTTCACCCATCCCGTCTTCATAGGCCTAAGATTTTCAGAAAGCTATTCATCGCAATTTCCTTGTTGTTTTCTAGGATTCGTGGTTCCTAGCACCTGTAAGCCAAGCAAGTTTCCCAATATTTAAGTACTGAACAAGTTGATCCACGGAGAAAGTTCTGTAGTCGATAGCTATTTTGATTTTCCAATGTAATATGCGTAGCTTTTGGCCTTCTAGTAAACAACTGGAAGCAAGCCTTTCAAGGAAAATCCTTTGAAACCGTTTTGAAAGGCCTTTTTGTGACCCTATTCAAATCCCCTTTATATAGGTGTGAGCTCTATTCAGTAGGAGCTGTAGCAACATTTTGATTTTTCCTGACCCCCACGCTCAGTAGATTTTGATAGTTTTCTCACATAACGTGCAAGCTATTTAGCTACATATCGTAGATTTTTTCTAGCATTTTTGGCTGATTATTTTGGATGCTACCTCCAATTTTGTCGTCGAAGCTCGAAGAAGCCCTTGTTTTTACAAAGAAGCCTTTTGTCTCAAACACAAAAGAGCAATTAAATCAGAAAAAGTCGATTTTCTGCCTTGTTATTCACCAAATGATTCCGATTTTATTGCAGAAAGTTGTAGAACAGTTTCCTCTACCTAGTGATATTTTTTTCAGGATTTTAGGACGATTCCTCGCTAAGTTATTCGACTTTTTCTCCGCCAGGTTTGCGAAAGTGCCCTTTTACACAAAGAAATTCAAAAATGACAATAGCAGTCTCGTTCTGAGGAGACAAAAGAAAATCGGTTTTTTCGGTTTAATTCCTTATTTTCCAAAAGAACTAGGTGTCGCCTAAAATTCATAAAATGCGCCGTTAAATTCTGCATTTTTTGATGTATAATATGCATAGTTTTGAGCTGGAATGGCTGAGAAAAAAATGTTTTTCGTTTTTTTCCAAGATGGCGGAGAACAATAGAAAAAGTTAGAAATTTTTTTCAAAATGCGGCGCAGCGTCCGAGGGTAGAATTGAGCTGGATGTGGAGGAGCTTCGACTTTCGTTGCTTTTGGGGTTGCTTATATTGGATAGAAAAATGATAAAATGTTCGTGAAAACGTGCAATTATACTAAATTAGCATTGATTATTCGTGTAGTCTTACAAAATTAATGAGTTTATGAGTTTGGTCTTCTTTTCTGAATTAAATTTAATTACTTGTTGTTTTTGAATAGTTTTTGAAAGAAATGTCCTATTTGCTTGAAAATTAAAGAATAAATTCTCTTAAGTAAAGAAGTATTTATCTTTCGTTGTGAAATGCTCTTTTCTCAATTAAATCTCTATTTTAATCCTTTGCATTTATATTCATTATGGATTGTTGAAGTGTGCTCGTATTTATAAATAAAATTAACATATTTTCAATAAATCAAGTCCTTTTATCATTGATAGTTGCATTTTTCATATAATTACAGCTGTTTTTATTCAATACATTTTCAATGAATTTGTTTTTCCTTCCTTCTTTCTCTGTTTTTTTAGTTGAAGCATAAATTTCATCGGTGCGATTCTATAAAAATTAACTCCTTTTTTCGATCTGCAAATCCACATCTTGATGAAATTAATCTAATCTTATTCCAAAATTGAAAATGAATCGAGAGCATTAATAGTAGCTAGAAATTTTGCAATAAATAGAGGCAGGAATCCAATCCTACTTTTCCATGCATAAGCGTAAGACAATAGCAAGAAAATTTAAATACTAATAAAAATGAAGAGAGTCTCAAATGAATACAACAATTGTCTCTTTCAAAATATTATAATAAATATAACAGAGCTTTACACGCACAAGAAATGTAGATTAAAATGTTACACGACACATCCTAAAATGTCACGTGAACAAGGACTATTGGAAACTTATTCATACCGTATTTTAATTGCTATCCGGAATATCAACAGTTTAGAATATTAACAGAAATTAGATTGAACGTACAATCAATGCTAATTTAGTATAATTGCACGTTTTCACGAACATTTTATCATTTTTCTATCCAATATAAGCAACCCCAAAAGCAACGAAAGTCGAAGCTCCTCCACATCTAGCTCGATTCTATCCCCGGACGCTGCGCCGCATTTTGAAAAAAATTTCTAACTTTTTCTATTGTTCTCCGCCATCTTGGAAAAAAACGAAAAACATTTTTTTCTCAGCCATTCCAGCTCAAAACTATGCATATTATACATCAAAAAATGCAGAATTTAACGGCGCATTTTATGAATTTTAAGCGACACCTAGTTCTTTTGCAAAATAAGGAATTAAACCGAAAAAACCGATTTTCTTTTGTCTCCTCAGAACGAGACTGCTATTGTCATTTTTGAATTTCTTTGTGTAAAAGGGCACTTTCGCAAACTTGGCGGAGAAAAAGTCGAATAACTTAGCGAGGAATCGTCCTAAAATCCTGAAAAAAATATCACTAGGTAGAGGAAACTGTTCTACAACTTTCTGCAATAAAATCGGAATCATTTGGTGAATAACAAGGCAGAAAATCGACTTTTTCTGATTTAATTGCTCTTTTGTGTTTGAGACAAAAGACTCCTTTGTGGAAACAAGGGCTTCTTCGAGCTTCGACGACAAAATTGGAGGTAGCATCCAAAATAATCAGCCAAAAATGCTAGAAAAAATCTACGATATGTAGCTAAATAGCTTGCATGATATGTGTGAAAACTATCAAAATCTACTGAGCGTGGGGGTCAGGAAAAATCACAATGTTGTTACAGCTCCTACTGAATAGAACTCACACCTATATAAAGGGGATTTGAATAGGGTTACAAAAGACCTTTCAAAAGGATTTCAAAAGATTATCTTTCAATGGCTTTCTCCCCAGTTGTTTACTACAAGGCCAAATACTACGCGGTTCAGAGTGATGGAGAATCATAGTATCAATGGACTGCAACATTTTCTTCAAGGATGAATTCGTTCATTGCTTAAATATTGGGAAACATTAGCACGTGCTTGGCTTACAGGCGCTAGGAAAAACCACAAATTCTAGAAAACAACGGAGAGCTTAAGATGATTTACTCGATATCTTAGGCCCATGAAACGGGAGGAATATAAACACGTTCAAGAATTATGGCTGAAAGTCAATGCAAGTATTATGGGTACAAAATTTGGCATGTAAACTGCAGTTAGATTACGAAAGCCTTTAATTCAGGTGATGTTGTGTTGAAAACATTATATGCTCTTTGACATTCATAATCTGTTTGTCCATCACAAACTAGTCGGATAAATATTGCTACGAATTGACGAGCTATTGCGAAATTTTTTTATGAAAACTAAAAATAGAATCTACATCCATCTTTTCTACATTGGAATTAATCGTGTGTTGACTTCCCAAGACGGGAAAAAAGGGGAAACTGGCCTGCAGTCATTGTACTTAGGGCGCTCACTTCCCAATATTTAAGATTTGAAAAATCACGAAAAAGCTGTATAAAAAATAGTTGTTAAGTGACGATCCTCAAAAACGATAGTTCCAAGTATCTGCCAACGCATAATACTTGTGGAATTTAATAAATATTTCATAGATACTTCCAACAATGCATATTTTTAGTCCTAGGCATCAGAGATAATTTTCTTAAAAATCTGTGAGAGAATATAATTATTCATGCATTTTCAGAACCTTCCAATCCTAGTGTGAGTGAGTTAAAAGTTAAAGAAAATGATATTTACTGTCTGAATGATGTGACTACTTCTTAGCAATGAATATAATTATAGCAAGTAACTCTGAAACTTTGAAACTTTTCCTTGACACTAGCAAGGATACCTTCTTGGACAGCAAAATAAGCAGCTTATATTCACACATATTGAAAGCATGCAAACTCATTTAGAAATTGGAGCATCAGTCGAAGGGAAGAGCTTTGGAAATCACAAAAATAATTCCTACTGCATATTTGACCACGATGCTGGGGATATGAGGAGCTGCAGAGATGGAAGAGGGGGTTAAATGTGGAAGTGGCCAACGTAAGCAGAATGTGCTGTTAATTTCTTTGCAAAAGTACATTAGGAAAGACTGAGTATTAAATGCACAGAAAACCGGATAATTTTCCATGAATTCTTCCAAAAAATTCTTGAGAAAACAAGTGCCATGTTGGTGTCTATAGATTTTGGCATTTTGGGAAACTTTGCTCAGAAGTTCACTATGCATGCTACAAAAAATCCAACGAAATATTCTCAGATTTAGCTAGCCAGTGCCCATTTTGGATTCTTGTCTCGAATGTAATTGATCTCTCTAAAGAATACTTGGCAAATTCTGCAGCAGGACGAATCCCAGTTCAGAAATTTTACTAATTCAGTACCTGGGGGGTGGGGTTACATTATACACTATGACCTTTGGCGGGAGTCAGTATAGAGGGAGAGGGACAAATCAGTGAAAACATCTCGTACAAGTCGGTGAAATCTGTAAATTTGTAAAAATCTCTAAGAAATCTGAAAAATATTAGAAAATCTCGACCGTCTTTAATAACCTTTCAAAGTTGCAAAATAGCTCAAGTGCTCTGGGCAATTCCATGTAACGGACATTACAGTTCAACGAAATTTAGTTTGTTTTGCTTCAAAATTCATATTTACTGATAAGTTACTTTTCAAAAAGACTTACATAAATTTTAACTCAATGTGATCTAGTTTTATTTCCACAAGAACTAAAAATTTTTGTTTATCTCCTGTTTGACTTATTGATACTTTTGCGACTGTAACAGAAATTAAATCAGAATATTACCAAATGTTAGTGCACTTTTTCAAACTGCTAACTCAACTTAATCTCTAAGTCTATCAAACCACTTTAGCTGAATGCGAATTACAGATGTGTGAACTTTGTGAAAAGTAATGGTCATTTGTTTCTAATGCTCTCCATTTTTGTGCAAACTTAAAAGTTTTGTGTAACGGACATTACAGATATGACGTAACGGACATGACAGGTTTTGACTATGTAATAGAATAGTTGAAAAATGAGAAAATACTGCTTTTGAGGCTGTGTCAACAAAGTTCAAAGTCCCTATAGTCATTGGCCTACTGGCTGGGGGAATGATGGGGTGTATGGGCCTCAATAAGACCTCTTAATGGGGTTCCAAAGTGACTCACTATAAGCAAAAAAGTCCACAATTGTGATGTTTAAGTGTGGAATCGCCCTCTATAAGCATTAAAAAATCTTTAAATTCTCAAACAGTCTTCTGAAAATCTCAAAATTTGTAAAAAAATAACATAGTTTTATGAAACATTCGAAAAATCCCAAAAAATCGTAAAGCACAAAGAATTTTTGAGATACAAAAATTTTTGAACTCACTGAAATATATGGAAATTTCAAAGGTCTTGTACACTAACTTCCGAATGATTTGCCCCTCGATTAGGCATATTCGCTTGTTCCTCTTTACACCATGCACTTTATAATTATGATAATTATGATAATTATGACATAAGCAATGGTGCTGTGAAACAAGTAATAAAAGCAGGCAGACGGTGCAAACCTTTGCATAAAGTTCATAATTCCGTATTTCGTTTGACAAAGAAAAATGGACGAATTGCTTGTCGAATACGAAGAGTCTTCTGGCTCGTTGTACTGCATGTTGATATGTTATCTTCTGGGAATTTTTCTTGGTAGATTTCAGGGTAATTCTTCTTAAACTGCAGAAAAACAAATAACATGAAAAGAAAGCGAAACAGGTGAAAATCAGGCATCATACCCTGGTATGCTATAATAGTCGCCAAAAGTCCCTGGGACACTTGCAAAAAATTGCGATAAAATATAGTACTTTCAGACTTTATACAACTTCACCGTGCACGCACCCTCCTTTCCCCCTATAGCAATGTTGTTCTGTTCCTGAGACACTTGGCGACATTTGGCACGCTAATTTTTTTCATTCTCGCTTGCAATTTTCTCATAAACCAACATTGTTTAGGGCAGTGGTTCCCAGCAACCGTGCGGCGGCATATTAGTGTGCCGCGGAATGATTATTGGTGTGCTACGACGAGATTTCATTTTTGAATTTAATTCAAGTGATTCCAATATCTAATAGACAGCTGATAGTTAGCATATCGAAAGTTAGCATATCAAGTAGAAATTGCTCATGTTTTGTGATAGGTGTGCCGTAAATATTTAAAGACCTCAATAGTGTGCCGCAATATAAAAAAGGTTGGGAAGCACTGGTTTAGGGGTTTATAGGGAGGGAGAGGAGGGGGCAGGTGTTAAGTGCAGAATAAAAATAGCTTAAGTGTCCCAGGATTTTGGCGACTATTGTCTCTTGTAATATACAAAATTATTTAAAATTTTAATTGGACAATGCGCAACAACAACATTTCTAAAAGGATACAGCAACTTCTGAAAGGTAATTTAAGGACTTCAAATCATCTTTTCTTCATTATTCTAGGAAGTTCTATAATTATATGAAATGAGGACTTCTTCCCATAACCTGTCCCCATACTTATTATACTTCATGAGGTGGTCTAAGGGACAGGCAACTTGCAAATTACCGGGAGTATAAAAAATCATAAGGACATTGTTTGCACGAAGAAAAAGCGAGAAAAAGATTGCTTGCGATGAAAAATAGAGGAAAACTTGTTTGCCCAAAGATTCATGTTTTAATTTTAATTTAAAGAAAAAGAGTTTTCTACGCTACAAAATCCTTTTGAAAAATTGTTTGAAAAAAATAGGGAAAAAGTTATTTCCCGTCTGAAAAAGTGATACCCCCGTTAACTTGCTAATGATTCACTCGTGTTTATAAGGAAGTCATGAAGACAGCCAATCCTTGAGAGTCATGGCATTAATTTGCTAGGCTGTTTGTGTCTCAGGCCGTGTTCAGCAGTTCCTTTATTGATCAATTCTAAGAGTATCCCTTATTCGTCTTTTGCCATTTTCTTAGAAATCACCATTAACATTGTTTCAACATTTAATGCTATGAAACGTAGACCTGTTATATTGTAAACATCGAATCTACTGAGAAGACACAGGTGGTTTTCATCTACCAATCAGTGCTAAACTGCTCTTCTATTGAAGTAAAAGTTTTACTACTAAAGAAATTAAAGTGCTTGGATGAGCCTTTCATTTCCTAATAATATAATGATTTGGGCCCTTAAGCTTCTTAGGGCTATTCAAAAACCTATTTCTTAATTTAAAGCTTTTCTAAGACATTGGATTGTGATTTTGATGTAATAATGATGGCCAGAGGATGTGTAAACGTAAAGTCGAAAAGAAGTTGAAAAAAGTTCACAAACAAAATGATTCAAATAAACTTTTCCGAGAATAACCTGCTTCTTATTGATTGCACCTATGTTGCATTCTGATTTCTTAACGCTTACGATTTCCTCACTCTACTTAAGTTTCTAAAGACCTACTTATATGAGAGATTTCAACCCGTTTGGAGCTTTGTCCGGGTTGAGCATTCACTGGGTTCGCACAGCTTTTTTGGCAAAAAGTTCCTTGATCTGTTGCGTCAATGTTATTTAAACTTCATTTGATTCAATAAAAATGAATGAATTATATGCAATGTACTATTGGCCTGCTTGCAATAATAAACTAACTAAGCTAAAACAACATAGAGATACAATATGAATATACAATATGGTGAGCAATCAACCTACAAGAAAAATGCTCATAATGCTCATAATTTTTTTAATAATGGACTTTTGGACAATATGTTCAGTACACATTTTTTTTATAAGAAAACCATCTTTTTGCATGAGCCTCAATTCTTAACTTTTCCCGAAATTAAACCTAAGACTTTCTTAAATTTTTCTTAACTTTTAAGTGAAATAAACTGGCAAAAATGGACTACATTCTTATTGTTAATCTTGTATACTCGAATTTGAATTCCATCTTTAATATTTTGAATGTAACAATGATGAAATACCGATTTTTGGTCAATAAAAACACTAAACTGTGCGAATTGAGCCTCGTGATTTTCTTAAGATTTTCTTAAGATTTTGGCCATTTGAGCCTCATTTTCTTATAAACCTTTTTCTCTTAAAAAAACGTGCAATGGAATTAAGATATATATACACAATTTCCATGATTTCTTCTAAAATGCTATGTTTTTCCCCTGACTAAGTATCAAAAAGATTTCGTATCACTGACTAAATATCAAAAGGATTCAGTGAAAAATTTTCTAAGCATGAAAAGAATAGAATTATTTTAACAGACGTTTAGTTTCATCTTTTTACGTCCTACTATTCAACTAAATTATCAATACTGCCATTTATCATGTACAGTCAAGACATAGGGTTTCACAAATAGTCAAGAGAAACAAAATTCCATGATTTTGTGAGGAAAAAAAGATTTTTCAAGACAATAAAAAATTTCCCTGATTTTCCCTGATTCTCTTTGCTTTTCCCTAACTTTTCTTACAACCTTGAAATTGTCCCTGATTTTCCCTGACTGTACGAAGCTTGCATTCAGCTTGGTGTAGCAGTTTAACACGATTACTAGTAAGGACCAGCCCTTGGCTAAAATTTGCTGAAAAAGCTAGGGATAACAGCCTACTCAAAATAAAGTAGACAGCAACAACACAACAAATTCCAGCCTGCTTATATCAAAAGAGCTAGAATTTTTCAATCGATAAGTATATCAATATAATCACAAATCAAATATCTACAGGACTGATATGAGCATGCATATAGTGAAAGATTCAGCCGGGCAAAAAGCTATCAGCTAAAATGAGCCAGGGCAAAGTTACAAACGGGCTGAAATCTGCAATGTAATCAGGCCCTCGAACAATTCTCAACAATTTACCTCTGATTTTCTATGGACTGATTTCTCTAAAAAAGGTTTTATAATAACTTCAAAATTTTCTTTTCATGTTCTTCAGTTCATATTGGAGATGACGTACAAAATTAAAATGGATCAGTTTTGCTTTTATACATCTTGCAGGGCATGAGAAGTCAGCTGGCATGGAACCAACTGGTGAGACGTTGCTAAATATGGACATATCCATGTTGAATGGAGCTAAGCTTGAGTTGGAAATTTACCACACAACATCAGGGACAAGAATTACTACCTCATAATTCTAAAATTATAACTAGACGAATTCTTACCTCTTTTAGTCTTCTCTTTTTGATTTTCGGATGCAACGTGTCATCATTTGCAATCATATTCAAAAGATTACCCAATGCTTGACGTGTACAATCAACTTTTTGTTTCTCAAATTCTTCGCGTTTATACTGCACACACATGCTAACGGGACGGCGAATAACTTCGTTGTGAAAAGGAGGCATTTGTGGAGCAGTTGAGATGTTTTCTTTATCGAATCTCTGCTCCTAAACGAATAAACAAAAGAAAGAGAATTCTGATAATAAATTTCACAAAAGACATACTGTGATACCAGCATGAAGATGATAAGGACAAAGATACAACATAATGCAGATTTTAGTTACATAGTTTCAATGATTATAGGATTCACCGGTTGCTAAGTACAGAGTCTCTTAAATCAGGTAAATCTTTGGTTATCTTGTTTTCTTAACACGATTTGGATTTTTAGATTGTCCTAAATTATACAGAGAAAAGTTTCCTCATCAAGATAGAAATTGGTAAAACTTGAGAATTCATAACTTTTCAATACGTATTTAGCATATCTGCACGAGAAAAAGACCGTCAGAGGAAATTCTCAAGAAAAAATACCAATGTAGAAGATATAAGACAAGGATTTCGTATGTTTGTCACACCATATGAGGAGAAATCAAGAAAACATGGTTGTTAGCATGAGGCTGTCCTTAAAAATGTTAGTAAGCAAAACGAATTTCTAACACCATACGAGTAGGACATGGTCCATCTGACAACCAGATATTGCCACAACTATGATCGGACCATACAAGTATGTTCCGGTCATGAAAACCGTACGATACAAGTATGATCCGGAAGACCGACAACCGTAACATACAAGTATGGTCCACCTGATGACCGGATATTGCTAAAACATTCCAAACAAAAAGATGGAAGACACGAGAAGAGCAAATGAAGAAAGAGCTTGATTGGTAAGAAAGAAGGCAAAATTAAATATTGAAACACAACATTTAATCCCTACAGATATTCCAGGCAACATCGTAGTCTTAGTTGGTCAAATGAATTGATTTGGACTGAACCAGTTCAGAAGATCATAGCATTTCCATCTCATTTGCTCTGCATCACACATATACTGGGATGAAACATGACATTTTTTCACAACAATATCCCATCTTCCTCTATCGCAGGCTTTCTCAACTGAAATCTGCTAAGCGCCACAGTGGGAAAGTTAGTAAGCAAGAAGCCCCACAGGTAAAAGCTATACCTGCTTCCTGATATATCTCAATCTTAGTAGTTAAGGGTAGTGCATGTGTGGTACCATAGATGTATGCGTTTTGAGCTCGGTGAAAATCCTTTATGCAGTTAGCATTATCTAAAATTTAGTGATACAATTTGTTTCGTATTTCTCTTCTTTTTTGAGTACATTTCCTGCGCGCCACTTCGCATAACCAAATGCGCAACATCACGTCACATGCTGAGGCCTACAAAGGACATTTCAAATGTCTTCCTTGCGTAGAGCGTGGACTGAATATAGTGTTTGAAATCCGCTCTGTACAAAAGCATCTTTAGTCTGGTAGTCTGAAAATTACAGTATTTGAAAATTCAGCCAATGATTATGATGCAAATGAGAATCAACATCTTTCAACTCAGCTCATCTCGATTTATATTCTTCAAGTTGGATTTGCAATCCGAATTGCATAAGTTAAGTAGGACTTACGAAGGACTTTATAAAGTTCTCCAGCTACAACCCCGTCTTACCCTGATGGGATGCCGGGGGCACGCTTTGCTAACAATTTCATCAACTTCTCTGGCAAAAGTAATTTGTCACTTTAGTTGACGAAGCAGAGAAACAAAATTCGATTGTAAGTAACGATTTTATGCTTTCTGCAAAAAGCGATGATAAATGTTTTGTGCTATAACCTTCTACCAGTCTACTTGAGCAAATAAATTCTATGAAATGCCCAAATGAGAGAAGACCCTATGACATTTTCCCATTTAGAAATTTAATCTTTCAACAGTCACAATGGTCCTTTGAATAGGAAACACTCTTACATGGAAATGACAGCTGTTTGAAAGAAAGGAATTATCAAATGCCCAGGATAAAACTTCCCATAAACGAAGGAAAGAAAGAATCAATCCAAACAGACTCAGTTGTTACTTACCCCCTGTAAAAGACACAACAGCATTTTTATCCCATAGCCGAGATTTGAACACCTGAAGGCCTCTTTTTCTTGTCAAACACCATTTCAATAAACAGGTGAACTCGGAGTTCAGAGGAACTAAATTTGATATTTGATCTCATCGAAGTTTGCAAACGGTTTGCAAATCTAAAGCAACACGTCTTAGGTAAAATAGATTGCCCTCAAACATAACAGAAGAACAGAATGATGTGAATATCCACAAAAATTTAAAAATTCATAAGAACGGCTTTTTGCAGAACCAATTCCAGACAGTTGTGGTGGCTATCTTCCGTCTCATCAACCTGCGGAACCAAATTCAACAACTACAAGCAATAAATAAAACGAAAATTGATGGATTCGAAAAAACGAGGTGGTGTCAAGTCAGCTATGATGAAATCTGTCTTTAGTCATCATCACAGCCCCGCCATAACACAAACATCTTCATGTCAACGTACGTACAAAAGCTCAAAGAAGGTTGTAACAAGCAGCGGTGCTAAAGTTGAAGTGTTTGAATCAGAAGCAGAAGGAGTTGTGACAAGTGAGACGATTGGAGGTGAGACGACAACAGAGTCAGAATACAGCGAAGCTGAAAGATACTGCGAACTAGAGGCAGATGAACCAGCAGACGATATTGCTGCATTTATGTCGGAAGAAATGAAGAAGTTAATGAATGCACCCATGCGTCTGGCGTTGACGAGTGAAGAAGATGAAGAAGTATTTGAGGAGAAGAGCACTGATAGTCAATTTGAAGTATGTGCAAAAGACACACTCTCTGAATGCTTGAAAGATTGCGAAATAGAATTGGAAAACGAAGAAAGCACGAAAGAAATCACGAAATATGATTGAGAAGCAAGTTGAAAGAGAGACAAAAACCGAAATGTTGACGAAATAGTTAGTTCTTTTTTTGTATGTGTGTCGGTACTAGTAGAATAATTTAGACATGAACAGAATTTAATTTTTCTTGCCGAAAAGAGTTTGAAATAAACAACTAATCTCACAGAGACAGCATCTGGCTTGCAACATTAAAATTTAATTCTTTAAATTACCTTAACATTTGTTTTGCTATTGAATCTATCCCAGTTTTAAACAAATAGATCTAACATGTATAAACTCGAAAAGGATAGATGTTCCACATCTGTGGAAAGTAGAGCTATAGGGTAGCCCCCTTGGAACAAGAAAATGAATTCGAAAAAACACACCGAATGCAGTTTGAGGGCATGAGATGGCCTAAGATAACTATAGTGCATTCCCCAATCAACGCTATCCAATGACTAACAAGATTGAAGTAGCTCAAAACAGAATTTATGGAAAAGTAATCAGAAGAAAATCTTCCTGCCGGCTTGAAAACGAGTGATGATCAACTAGATCTAGGCAAAATCACATTTTTGCAAAGCATTTAGTCAAACAGATTCCGTTCTGGATGTACGCTGTACATAATAATTATGTAGATGCCTCTTCTATGTTATACTGCAGAGTTTCACTTTCATTTAGACTTAGATATTATTTTACGAGTGATACTTAACGAGAAACGCTTTTTGACAGGATATTAAAAATGCTGAAAAATACATCGTTTATTTTTGGATGATCTTTAATGTAAAATTATAGAATTCTACATTGGAAAGGCATAATTCATCAAACCTCAACAAAGTAATAATGGCAGTAGAATACCTTACGCCCGAATGTCAAAACTATGATAGAGAATTGCTGTAGCAAATGTAAATTATTTTTGATGGCAACCAGGGTTCGTACAAAATGCTTTAAAAAATTTCCAAAACTTTTCCAAAGTCAAATTCAAACTTTCCAATACCATGAAACACATTTTTTTGGCATTTTAAAACTCTATAAAAACAGAAAAATAACATTATTTCTGATGCTATATTTTATGATTTTTATTGTGGATTATGTTCTGAAGTATAACTAGTAAAATGAACAAACATTCTGTATACGGTGCTTAAAAAAGACTTTAAATTATATCCATTTTAGGAGACTGTAGCATTTTCCCAAACAAGAATCCAAAACTTTTCCACGGTCATTTTAAAAAACTTCTCTTTCCAAAACTTTCCAGGAACTGGAAAATGGCATTATCAATTTTCAAAGCTTGCCAAAACTTTCCGTAACCTGTAAAAACCATGGGTAACGTAAATGACTTAATATGTTCTTCACAACATCGATAAAGCATGCTCCTCCTTAAAGATGCAATACATGGCAGCTAGGAATCAAAAAGTGTATGATGCAATTTTGTGAGGATGGATGAAGAAACAAGGGGCCTTTCATTATTTATGCCTCAGGTTGGGACTGCAGAGAAAGGTTTATTTACTTAATTACTTTTGCTCCCAATTTTGTCCACTATAAAAATAATAGCTACCCAACCAATATAGAGTTATTAAAAGCATGCTAACCAAACTTTATAAGATAAAAAAATTATACACCCAATAGTAAAGCTGCCTGAAAATTCATTTATCCAATTTATTTCTCTTCGGTCCCAACCTGAGACATAAGTAAAGAGACTATAGGGAAATACTTGACTGGAAAAGATCTGCAAAAAAGATTGCTGCCTAGGGTATTGTCAAGATATTTGCTCATATCAAGTATGAGAGGCAGCGACTTTCAAACAGTCAGTAAAGCTAATGTATCATGCTATTTTGCTACGGCTGGCCATTGTTAAAAAATGTTCACCTGTTCATAGCATTATGGAAAATTATCATATAACAACAAATCCTTATTTAATGGTTCGAAAGTTTTTCACAGTTCCAAGCAACTATGATACAATTACTTGAGAAGAAAAATGAAACAATAATTTTACATCCAATATGAACTGTCTCGTCATTCTTTGGGTGTTCATCGACTTTTGAGAGGATTTTTTACTTTTCAGTTACTCGCACGTCTTTCTCGAATAAATTTACAGCAGAGAATGAATGGCAACCCTGTTCCAAGCCTAATTCTCCTTCTTTCACTGAATGCTGACTACTTTCAAATGAGCAGACACTGTCATAAACGATTTTCTCAGGCGATTCTTCGTTTTCTATGGTGAAATTATGAAGTACTTTGACTTTGTCCTTGCATGTTCTGGATTTTTTTCTTTTTTCTTTACCAATGGAAATATATTTCAATGATGGAACTACGAGCAACAATGACTCAAGCATTGCTTGCTTCACCTTCTTTGGTTTTTCACGAACTGAGAGTGCAGGGAATCTCTTTTTCTCTGAATCTACCAGCGACTCAAGTGAACATACGTTAGTCTTGAGTGATTCTATGCTGGCATCAGGGCAAAATAAGACTTTCTTGATTATGTTAGTATCTTCAGTTCGGGTGATTATGTCATTATCTTCAGTAAGGGTGCTGGCAACTCTTAGCGTAGTATCAGAGCCATCATCGAGATAAACACAAGAATAAGAAGGCAGCTCTCTTGTGACACCTCTAAGTTCTTCTGCCTGGCCTGGTAACAAATTTGTAGACAGTAAGACTTCGTTTTCAGATTTCAGATCGAGTATTGAATTGGAATCGTATAAAGATTTCCCTCCAGTCATCATTGCCTCCATATTTGGAAGGTTTGCTTGCGACTTGGTTATTGCATCCATGGAGCTCAAGACCACACCCATTTCATAAAGCATTGGTGCTGGATGGCGATGTGTGGAGATCAATAGCTTTCTCAACGAACAAATTTGACGTCACAAAAAAAACAACGTCAAAGTAAACCAAGTCATTGATGCTGCTTTTGAGATATGAAAATGGGGAAGAAATTTGTTCCTATATATATAGTTGCAGATACCGCAAATGACACTACAGTGTAGGAAGGCAGAAAAAAGGTAAACAAGAAATTAAATAGCTTGCTAGGAGTTGCAACAGGTAACTCTTTGGCCAGCAGCCATTCTACTAGGTCATAAGAACCTAGGTCAGCAAACACCAATAGAAAATGGATCTGAAAACCAGGTTTTATGCAGTAGTAATTGACCAAAATTATTGGAAATAGAGACAGATTTAGATCTTGGTACTAATGAGAGATCGGTCTACGCTTATCATTGATTGATACTCTAAAAAATAATTAAAAGTCTAGAGAGCAAAGATTCGTGAGAAAGCAATCCAAAGTTCCATGTAGCTTCATTTTGTTTGTATTTCTTAAAGAACAACAGCGAAACGTATGGGTCAAGCGAATAAATAGAGCACTGTTATTTTGCAAGAAAAACACACGTAAGACGTTTCTAAGAACAGTATTAGCAAACTTTGTGTAGAATAGTCATTAATGAGGCAGAACTCTTTAGGTGCATGTGAATAAAAATACACAGATTATAGGAAAGAATGCTATACTAGAGAAAAAGATAAAGGAATTTTTAGAAAAGCTTGAATGTTGGAAAGTCATCAGATAGCATATTCGATAAACTTATAATTGGCAGATGTGCTGAAGTGGACTACAAGGTCTTTTGGAAAAATGGTCCTCAGAGAAACACAAATATTCTTCAGCTTTGGGGGCAAATTGACTAAAAATAAGGATTTGAGCTATCTATGTCAGTAACACTTTCTTGCACACTGCATCACTCAGTGGTTGAAATAATTGTCTTTTACACTGCCACTTAAGGCTGAATACAAGGCATAGCTAATCGAATGCCTTCATGACAGAAGTAAAATTGAACGGAAGAAAGATCATGTCACTTACCATAGAAGAAATTTTGAGTTTCTGTAGTTCTTCGGGAACCTAGAAAGGCATATTATTAACAATGTAAGGACTGTATTAAAGTGACTATACATTTCCATCATTTATTTGGACTATCATCAGTATACTTTCCTTTTATAATAATATTTAATTTCTTGCTCATCCTCAATATTCTCATATTTCTTCTACTTTGAGGCGTAAAGATGTCCTATGAATATCATGTAAGGTAATAGAGTTCATTAGCGATGACGTCATAAAAATATAAACTATTATTGTGCCATACAAGCTGCTGTATTTTTCTCCTGGTTCCAAACATATAGAACCAGACTCAAAATACTGTGATTTGATAGGAACCATATCTCAGTCATTGTGTTTCAGATTGAGCTGAAATTTGTCAATAGTAGCTATTTCAAAGTGCTTTTCCAGAATTTAAAGCTAAAATTAAAATATTCTAAAAATAGAATTTTTGTGACGTCACACTAATGAACTCTATCTGCCTCGATTTCAGTACAACAAAATTCCATATCAGTATAACAAGGGACGTTAAATTAGGAGGCCCGTGCCTGCATACGGTAAGCAAAGTAGGCCTGAATTTGCTGAAAAGCTTGATATAACAGCCTACTCAAAAACAAAGCAAACAACAACAGCAAGAACAGTAAACAGACGGATCTAATGAGCAGCCTCGTATTCAGTGAAGTAAAACATACCGCCATGATTTGTTCGTGGTTATCGATCATGAATGTCACAGCTCTTATGGATGTCATCTGGTCTTTCTCAATATCATTCAGCTCTTTATTTCTGATAATAGTGTTGTAAAACGTCTGTATCACCTAGAATGCGACCATATTGTATTTTTGCTAGCTTGTCATAAAAAAGGATGCTTTGCAAGAATGTAAATTAGAATTTAACACGAGAACCTAGCAATCAAATCGATATTCTTTTGTAACATAATTATTTCTGAGTGCAGGGCTCGTGCTGTAATGAGTAGATAAATTTAAGGACATTCGAAGGAGTTAATAAGGGCCAAAAAATAATTCTTAAGGAGTACTTTTGTGTGTTTCCTTGACGAGAAGTAAATCATTTCCTAAGTAAATCTGCTGCTGAAAATCCCCTCCCCCAAGAATAGAAGTTTGTTGATTAGAAATTAGGAGATTTTAAAGAGTTTTTGCTAAAATGCACGAATTTAAGATGCTTTTGAGCGTCCCTAAAAACATGAAATAAATCTATGGAGTTTTTAAGGAATTTAAGGAGTAGCAAAAACCCTGTGAATAAGACTGTCAAACTTCCTTGCTACTGGCTCGGAAAATATTCCTGGCACTGCTATTAAACTTGGAACATAGATGACGTGTTAAAATGAACACCAATAAAGTTCTGTTATCGTTGCTATTTTCAATTTTAAATTTGAACGAGAAGCATAGCATTTTTAACTGTACGACTGGGCAACCAAATTGTCGCCCAGTACACCAAGCTTGTCGCCCAGTACACAGAAATTCTGGACACTGGGTGACAAGACTAGAGAAAAACTCACAGGCCGCACTGAGATCAAAATTGTCAATGAACCTATATAGCTTGAGCTTTTCTTACTTCTAACATTGGTACCATTAGTCTGTGGCGTTCATGTTTAATACCTTTGGTCTAGCAGGTTGAATAGTGATCGTTAACAATAGAACAGCTTACTAACCAGGTAAATTCAAGTAAATTCAACTTTACATCCCTCAGCCAAAGAGTTCTCCAGATGTCGCTGGGCATGACGTAAAGCCCCTTTCCGAAGGCAAGACCCTGTCCCCAGCTCTCTCTCTCTCACTCATTCCACTGTACTGTCCAATGACACTAGATTTCAACAAAACCCCCTTTATTAGGGCTATATCACATGTATTTACTTGATTCACGCATAGTTCGTGTGAATTTGACTGCAATGAATGACTCCAAATAAATAATTGTCGATACGGGCTGGTTGCATATAACATGGTTCCTGATAAAAATGCACCCCTTTCTACATTTTACCTGCTATGGGTTCTGTTCCCCAGTGACATTTTCTTAAAAAATGCTAAGACGAGAAGATAGAGACACCGTCTACACTTGAGCCAAATGGAACGGATCCAAAATTGGTGCGAATGGGCCTTGCGTTTACACTAGAACCGCTGGAACAGTTCCACTTGGGAACCCTATCCATGCTCTTTTATCTCCGCTGAAAGAACAGTTGCATTGGTTCCAGGGTAAACGGGCAGAACCAAATGCAGCGGAGAGAAAAGAGAACGGATATGAAAATGAAACATGATTCCTTTGTTTGCTTTATTATTTCACGCACCAAATACCGAAGAAAATTGGATTTTTGTGATTGATTACATATTCTTCCTCCATTGCAATTACTTCCGGAATCATTTGGAATCGTTTCGCGTTTGCATTTGAAGTATGGAACGGTTCGGTTCAAAATGGAACCGTTCCAAACGTAAACAGGGTCATCAGAATTCAGTCTAACGAGCTAGTATTAAAACATTTTTGAAAGAAAGGAAGGAAAACAACGCTAAACAGGCTGATTCATTTAAGATCATTTAAGATTTCTCCTCTAGATGTTTTGTCTTTAAAAGCGAAAATATCAAAATTTAAAACTGTATGCAAGTTAAAAATACAAACAGTAAGTGCAAAAACTTCATACTAGTTCTCTGTTTGGCAACTCCTTGCTTAGCTTGAGGAGGACATTTCTGGAGATTCTATCCATAAAGCGAATAATCAGGTAGATCTGTTTTCTGTTCCAAGTTGGGATAAGGAGGCAAACATATTGAAGGAATTTTATTGTAGTTTGATGGTCTTTTCCGATAATATCTGAAGGATAAAGAAAAATACTTTATAAAAAGTACAACACAAAAGTTCCACCTTCAAACGCTAGCTAAGTGTTAAAACATTAGCAAGGGTTCATTCAAGTTTTTACGAAAATACTTCCCTGACTTTCTGGGTAAAAAATGATACTTTTCCCTGACCCAGGGTGCAAAATACGATATTTTCCTTTCAACAGCTTGAAAAATATTCCCGGATAAACAAGAATCCTCCTGGTTTTAGACGTGACACAAATTTTAGGCAGAGTGAGTAAGAACATTAAAAAGTGTGCAGTAAAACAATTTTGGTGGCCTACAGTAATACACCTGGAGAAATAGAGTATGAGAACTCATCGTAGAATCTGTTCAAATTTTCCCTGACTTTCCCTGACCTTTTAGCCTTTTAGAAAAACATTCCATGATTTTCCCCGACTCTCCCCGACTTTCTATCACCTACCTAAACTTTGATACTTTTCTCCCTGACTTTCAAGACAGTGTGAGCCCTGTAGCATAGGTTAGATCATATATCATACCTACGGTGTAAGAGTTTCTAAAATCTGAATACACATCTTTTTTTACATGAAAAATGTTGATAAGAAAGTGAGACTCAAAATAACAAAACTTGAAGAAAGTCTTCAGAAAATCACAATTTTCAAGCTCTACAGCTTAGCTTTCTGCATGCCAAAACTATATTACTCTATTCTTTGAAAGCTTTATGCAATACTAAATCTTAAACTTTTTATAACAAATAATAATGTCGTAAATCTTCAAATTAGCCCCTCTTAAATAAGCCCGCACCCCACAGCTACAAATTGTTAATCAAGCATGTAAATGTAACTATTTGAGATTTAATTAGTGCTCGGTAGAGTTACCAAAGAAAAGGCAGCCATTAATTAACGAAAAATCGTACGTCCTTTAGAAAACATTTTATGCAGCATCAAAAAGTAGCTTATTGGTAGAAGAATTTCAAATGGAATATGACCAACGACTAGAAACAATTTTTAAGCCCCCTTCGAACAAGCCCTCCCCTCCAATAAGCTCCCCCGCAAAAATCCAAAAATAAAGGAGCTCCCAGGGGGGCCTTATTCCGGGATTTACGGTAGTAGCCCGTTCTAGCCAGTTTATGCTAGTAAAATTAAGAAAGTCTTAAGAAAACCTCAGCCACGTCTCTGGGATTTTTTTTGGTTTAGTAAGTAATGTCGGGGAAAGGCTGTAGGGCCTATAACAAAGCCCCGAAAAAGGAAGAACTGAGAAAATGAGGGGAAGTTTAATTAGAAATGGAGACAAGATCAAGTTTGTTGATGTTAGATATAAAACATGACAAATTGTAGGATTCAGGGAAAGTAGTGGGTGGCAATGAGTTCCACAGTTGAGAAGTTCTAGGAATGAAAGATGATTTGTGAGATAGAGTTCGTGGATTAGGTAGTGTACCTTGAAAAAAATTGAAGCTCAGGCAAAAAGCTGCTTTCTTATGGGAAAAAAGTGAATCAACAACCATTTGAAACTGTGTTGTGCAGAGTGAAATATAGCTAGCAAATACCTTTGGAAAGATCGAATAGTTTGAACATGTTGAATGTCATTAAGGGCTCCTTCAAAGTGCTATCATAATGGTCTTGTATTGCGCGGAATACATCGCATTCGAAGCCATGGTATGATGGAAGGTTGTCGTCTTTTTCTGTCACTCGACTATGCGGCCCTGAAATACGACAGAAACCCCTAATTTTCAAAGTTATCTCTGAGATTTTTTTAACACAATAGATACATAAGAAAATCGGATCGCAAGGTATTATCATTAAAAATAATAAAGATTGTCAGCGCATTTTGGATTAGACTACTTTAGTAAATACATAAGGATTTCTTTTCTCAAGCTAACGAAATGCAAATTGCGTTGGCCACATGAAAACAAGGCAAGTATTTGACAAAGAGGTTGTATATCGTTACAATTTGATTAAAAAGGCTCGTAGTGTTTGTAAGCCACAGCAGAGCAGAACTCAAGTATGGATAAGCAATGCAGGTTTTTCACATGAAGTAAACTTTCTCATCCTGGGTGTTTCCTAAAATTTATGTCAAGTCCCACCCCAGATGTTTCTTAAACTTTTTCCAACAACAACAACAGCCCAGAATAGGCAGCTGTAAGACGAGAAATGGAAAGTTAAACTTTTGTGCAAAATGAATATGTAAAGGATTTTGGAAGAAAAGTGTTATTTGTAGCCCTGTCTGTGGTTCTTAAATGTTTCCTCGTTTTTGCTTGATTTCAGCATTTTGTTTCCTATATATACATTTCCAATAAAAACGTGCATTCTCTAGCATGGATAGTGAATATATGTTTACGTTTATTTAACGTGTATCTTAAAGGAGAGGATATCATATTGGGAATTCACTTTGATTGAGGTATTGGTAGAAACCACAGCTATCAGCCATACAGCAATAACTACAACCTCTCCCACCACAAGATGCAACAAAATGGGCTGGGCCATACCTACAGTGGGCTGCGGAGGCGTTACACCCCAAGAAAAAATTCCGTCAGTAAACCACAAAAGTTACCTTTTCTGCTGGCAAACCTTAGGAAATAAACAAGATGCTGCTGCATAACGGAAATTAAAGAGCATGCCTATTGTTTAAACAAAACGAAGGTCCTAAACCTCCAGAAGCTATTTAGGGATCAGTCCATGCCCTGAGACAAGTGCGATCGCACATACGCGTGTCCACACATGTGCAAACTTTCCACAACGAGCGAAAAATTGCCCGTGCCAACATCACAATCAACCGTGCAATTGCACATGCCAAATAGGAGCTTCATTTTCCCAACTGCAACACTAGTAACAGTCACCTTTTGCTTTCATAACTCTGCTCTACCCTGTTTTTCCTAATGAGAAATTTGACGTGCTTCAGCAACAAGAAACTCTGCATTATTGATACACAAATCTTGGTCTGCATGTGCAACTTTCAATATTCAAAGGAGCACGTGCGAATTGAGGCTTGTGGGTCAATTTCTTCTGAGCATGGACTGATAGATTGCTCTGTGAGTGGGTTAAATGTACACAACAGAAGCACAAAATTATGCTCAAAATATTAGATTCCAAAGTTTGACAATGAGCAATGCTCTACCCTGCTAAAAAAGTTCAAAAAGTATGAGAAAGTTTATTAGAAAAAAGTACTCACATTCTACCAAATATTTCATGGCAGATAATGTCCATTCTGGGATTTCAGCTGTTAATAAAAAAAAGATGCATGTTATTGAAGAACATTTTTATAAATCACAAGAATATGCAACTAGAAAATTAGCTTAGCATCTACATGCTTTTTTTTATAACTCTCTAGCTCAACAAACTCTCTAGCTTCAGCCTGGATGTTTCTCAATATTTCATCAAATCCAGCCTTGAATGTTTCTTAAATTTAAAGACTTCCAATGAAAATAACAACCCAGATAAGGCAATTCTGATGCAAGAAAAAGGATGCTCAGGTCTTGTGAGGCATGTCATGGATGTTCATTCTATTTTCTTGCTAATTGGATTGATAATTTACTAATAAAAACAGTTTTTTGGCAGTTATTAATTGAAACTCAGCCTGTCCATATTTCTTAAATTCTTCTTAATTTTTGCCAAATGTCAGCCTCGTGTTTCTTATAGACATGTTTCCCAAAAAAAAATGTGTGGAGTGGAAACTCATCAAACAGAATTTTTCAAAACCTAAATTTTCCAAGTGCACATTTGCCACATGGAGATTTGTACTGGGTGAAAGGATGGGTGTAGTTTCATGCATTTACCTATAGGGAACACTTTTTGAGATCACATTTGACTGCTAAATACCACACAGTGATAGAGACAGTTTGGCACACAATTACCTGATTTAAGTTCCATTTTTATGTTATTTTCTGTGTCATGATCAGATATGATGGATAAATTGATATAGTCATCCAAATTGTCAGCAACAAGAAGATTCTTTAATCTGAAATAGATAGAAACTAATGTAAACAAGCAGCATTTAACTGTGTTGAGTGAACAAAGATTTGGCATTTAATGGAGAGGCCAATGAAATATTCATCTTTTGATACGTTTGTGCTTTTCCTTGGGAAATTGACAATTATGGATATGTGTTAAGAGGAAAAGTAAATAGAAATTGACAAGACCAACATGAACATAAATTGACAACAAAAATAAGGTTAAAAAAAGAGGGAGAGAGAGAGAGAGTGAGAATGTTAAAAAAAGGAAAAAAGAAAAAGAGATGAAAAGAAAGAGGGGCAGAGAAAGAGAGGGGGAGGGGAGAAGGGGAAAAGAGGTGGGGGCTGGGAAAGAAAGTTGGAATGAGTAATATGAGAGAAGAGAAAGGTAAATGGGGAGGGGAATGAAAAAGATAAAAGAGATTGGAGAAGAAAAAGCATTTTACAGATGGGAAAAAGGAGTGAATTGAAACTTTTTAGTGAACATAGAATGGTACAGCATTCAATTCCCTACTTACCCTTGAAGAGTTCTTTTCTTCCAAAAACTTGAACTCTCATCACCAGTATGAACTAAATGATTAACTCTATTTTGTTTGATCTGACATATTGCTGTATCACTTTTTCTTGAAGATCTTAATGACTTCTTCCTATCAAAAAGGTATGATCCTGGGATGACAGCATTAGTGGTCTTCTCAACATTCTCCATAACAGAGCTGTCCAAAGTTGTGATGTTGGATCTCTCGTTAACTTCATCATCAACCTTTGATCTTTTTGGGGGGCTTTGACATTGTCCTCCTTTCACATAACTGATTCCAGTTACAAATTTACTGGACTTTGTCCTTTTGAGCCTTGATCTACGAATTGACTTATTCATGACAAAGCTTGGTTCATGAATGATATCTTCTTCATCACACTGCACAATAAACTTGTGCCTGTATTTCATTGCTTTTGGGTCCCTAAGTGACCATCTTCTTTGAAAGGGCATTTCAAATGGAGACATATCTGCAACAACAAATGCACGGTTGTCAATTCCAGCATCTTGCAATATGGAGTTATAAGTTGCTTCATCAGAAGGATCAAAATTTGCCTTTTCAATTTCGCTGTCATCCATGAACCTGGAAGTATGGGAACTGCTCTTCAATGCCCCAATATCTACTGGGTTTTCATTAAAGCCTTTCTCATCTGATTTTGAGCAGGAACTATCTGGATACTGGAAAGCAGGAGTAAGAATTGTTGAATCAGACAATGCCATGTTGCTTCTTGGAGAAATACATTCATTTTTCAAGCTTTGAGATCTTGTGATTGCTCCTTTTAATTCACCAACTTTTCCTTCACCTTCTGATGAAATCTTAGCTACGGAGAGTGGCCTTCTCCGGACACTTACTGATCTCAACAAGTTTGTAACAGATCTCTGAGTAGTGATTTCAGTTTTACTTTTGCAAATATCATCAGCTTTTTTGGTAAATCTATATAAATGATTGTCATCTTCAAAGCCTCTCTTCTCCTTTCCACGTGCATCTTCAAATATTCCATTCTCAAAAAATTTCTGCAGAAGCATTTTGGCCTGTGCTCTTGTCACATGATCTCCAAATTTCTGGTTGCTTTTTAAATACAAATGAAACCAGTCAACAGCATCATGTCCACAAAATGTATTTTCATATGATTTCATTTTCCATCGACGCTTCTTTAGATCAATTCCTTCCCGGAAATTTCGTATCATTTGATTCCACTAGAAAAAGGAAGGTTATTTATAATCTGCAGCAGATAGACAAGTTATGATGTGGTGGGTAAGGGCTTGGGGGTCACATGCCAGGCCTCATCAAAAGTATTTTGTGCCTGTGAGTGCAGATCTGAAGTAATATTTGCCTGCAGAAAACATGGAATGAAATAGATGGTCCAATACAGATTTGAACTTAAGTGCCAGCAAAATTTGTAGTGTGATCTTTTGTGCCTGTGAGTGGCACTTGCATGGTTGCATAGGATAATGAGCTCTGTGGCATGCCCTATGCCACTTGAGAACACAATTTAAGGGACACCAGAGTGGCAAGATTATACTTCCACCCACTATTGAATTATGATGGGGGCACCATTCAGAGGATTAATCAGATTCTTTTTTCTCAATCATGAAAGTGCAACCTAGAAGAAAATTTCTGAGCAAACTATTGAGGACAATGGGCAATTGAAAAAGGATTTCAATACAGCAGATGCGCAGTTTGGAATCTGCTAGCTACCCTAAAAATTTTAGATTGATACAACATCTAGACCTAAACCATGATTTTGGTAGACCATGGTACTAGTATGGGAGACCAAGGTCCTAAACAATAGGGTATGTTGTAAAACACTCTCATAAACCTGCCAAGTGCCACAGTTTTGCTGTGGGACTCACTATTTTAAAAGAAACCCCACGATCTCACGGCTTATAAGGAATTTCTCACATTCGATTCATCAATCAAAAATATAAAAAACTCCTCCCAATCTGCCATCTTTGACGAAAAAATGCTAGTGCATCCCCATATTTAACTCACAGAACTCTTCTGATATCCGGACTTTTGATTTTTCACAGAATTTTTTTTCCCTGTCTGTATGATCATATTTTCTAACCTCCTCCGACTCCTCCGCAAGTTTGTACTCATGTGCTCTCTCTCGTAAAACAGAAACAGCGAACATACTTTTAAACACATAATTGAGTTCCTATTACGACATATTTGTCTTTATAAATCAATCGGTAAATGGTTTGATTTTCCTCAAGGCTTTTTTTGCAAATCTCAAGGTTTTTAAAAAAATGTTAAGAAATCTCAAGGATTTGCACCTATCAAACTTGGAAGGCCTGCTCTCAAAAGGATCTAAGTCGATTCTTTCGTAGATAAAAAGCTGGTCAACAGAAAATTGCAGTAAATGATCGCACAGTATATAACAAAAGAGCAAAGGAAAGACCATAAAGGTCGAAGCTGGACGACCACACATTCCTATGCCTCCCTCGACCAGTATTTTAATGTGTCTTTGCCCCTGACTACGGAGTGTGGCGTGATTTGGCATGGCTGAGTGTAGTCTGACTTGTGGTAGTATCAAAACATCAAATGGTAAAAGAGAGGCAAATAATATACGAATTTTGTAGGATACATACCAGCTTTGTAGCTTGAAAAGGCGAGGATTTTGCAGCTGGAGAGCTGACACTTCTCGATCTAAAAGCTGTGCTGGTTGACATTTTCTTGCAAGAACGTATCTGTTGGCGAAAGAGGTGACTGACTTAGGCCAAGGGGAAATGAGCACCATCGACTCAAAAATCTCTTGATAAAAATTAAAAGAGGCACATTTTAACTCTTCTGATTTCCCACCGTATCTTATCAATTATAAATCTAGAAATCTATGCTGTAAAACTCACTTTACCGTTGGATCAGCATACCGCACATTCCATTAACAACACCGCCATTTTTTAAACAGTAGCTGTGCGCTCTGATTGGTCTCGCCAAAGAGAGGCTTATATCATTACTTACATACACAATGTGAGGAAAAATGTGGTAGTATCGAAGAAATTCAAAAAACTCTGAAAAAATGAGTAACCTTTGAAGGCTTGAATTCTATTTTTGAGCTAACAGCAAAGGAAATACACATATTTTTTATGTATAAGAAAGTGGTTTATAAGAAAGTAGTACTCAACTGCGCAAAAAGTTCAGAAAGTTTAGTACTGGATATTTGAAACCTAAGGAAGTTTGCAAGTGTTCAAGTACTGAAAATACGATATATCTGTGTACTAAATGCTATGGATGCTATATTTCCTTTCCTCTAACAGTGTAACTTCTGCTATTTACTACGATTTATCATAATTTTATGCGTACATGGAGTTTTTCACTTTCCTCTAATGTGCTTGCGCAAAATATTGGAACTCAAAAAGTTTTTGCTAAGAAAGTGTTAAGAATGTTTTGATACTAGAACCGTGAAAAGTTAAGAAATTTTCACTACTGAGCCAAAAAAACGTTCTTTTGAAATAAAAAACATTTGCATTCGTTCTTTCGCTAGGCATTCCTCAATTTTTGGAATACATAACGCACCATACAATAGGTTTAGAATATCATTTTCGTGACGACATAGTGACAAGTGACAAAACTATTTCTTTTGTGTGATATTCTCTGTTGTCTTCAGCCCCTTCACTGAAGCTGACTTATCCTCTTTGCTCTAAACTGGATCAGGAGGGGTCTGCTATTTGGGCATCTCGTGAGAATATTCTACAGATTGAGCATTCCTCACCTCTTCTATTACTTAACCAATCTACAGTTAATATACAACTTGTTAAGCTGATGCATTAAACCCTTGTCTTGTAGTTTGAACTTTGTTGGCTTCATTCTACATAGCGTGTTGACTTTTCACCTTTAGATAACGGCTACAGTTGAGCTCACATAGTCACAGTTATTTCAAGAGTCATTCGAACATAAGATATCAATCAACGACTTTCAACCTACAACAAAGGATACAGTCCTCTTTGCACCAGTAGGACTGGGTCAAACAAGTTATTTATCGCGTTTCGTCTTTATTTATTGCTTTTCAAGGAGAAAGGAGACTTGTCGTAGTTTGCGGAGAGGTAGCAGGCAATATTATCATTAAAAGTTTCAGCTATAAAGGCACGAAATTGTCAAATCATAATGCTTTTCGCAAGCCATCTTTGACCTCAGGCTACGTAGGCAACTTCTAAAATATTTCCAAGCATCACCGCTTGCAATAACTATTTCCAAACACGCGTTTTTCACACAAGTTTGTCAAATGTACTGCAAGACATTAACCACCTGACCTATTTTCATGAGGAAGTAGGTACCATTTCCTTCACAGCATAATTCTAGAAAATTTGAGGAAATGGCAAGAGTTTTCACGCCTTTGATCAGCTAGTACTTGATCCATCAAAATCAACTTCAAAGTTGTCGAAAGAGAAATCAGACCTATTTGCTTCCTCAATATAATATTGGCCCAAGTTAGCGGTGCTATAGTCTCGCTTTCCTGTTGCTTTATAGGACTGCGGTATGCTAATTCAAAGAAGTTTCTACAATTCTAGCCTAGGGTGTTCTAGAAGTCACAGGTGCGGACCTTGCTATATTAAAGTACTCAAATACAATATTTATAGACCTACCATAGTGTGATTCTAATAGGCTATTAAATTCTCAAGGGTAACGGGGCAAGGGTGCGAGAACAGGGGGGCAGCGGTAGCACTAGCCCTTCCTGCCCTAGTGGATGGGGGGCCAAGTTAGTGAGAATGCCCTGTTCGTCAAAAGGCTTAAAGCCTTAGTTTACATCAAGTACTTCGAAATTTAACAGTTTTTACAGAACTTTGGATAATTTTCTCACAGTATGATCACTTTTTATTACGATACATGGTTTTTTTATGAAAACTATCATTTTTCCTGAGCTTCCATTTTCTTAGCTTTTCCCGAAATTGAGCCTGCGATTTTCTTAGAATTTTCTTTAATTTTGCAGAAATAGACTGGCTAAAATGGGTTACACTTCCTTTTTTAATCTTGTATACTCGAATTTGAATTCCATCTGTAACACTTAGAATTTAATGATGATGTAATATTGACTTTTGGTCAACAAAAACACTTAATTTTGGAAACTGAGCCTTGTAATTTCCTTAAGATTCTCGTAAGACTTTGGCCATTTGAGCCTCATTGTCTTATAAGCTTTTTTCTTATAAAAAAAACGTGCATCAGCTCAGCGACTTTTCTAAAAACAGTTTTATAACTCAAATCTAACATTTTCATAAAGCTACTGTTATTGGTTGGGTCAACGAAAGGCGTAATCAGTAAAAAGGTGGGGCATGGCGCTCCGCAAGAGAAAGCTGCCCCCTTGGCCTGACGTGCTTCCGGCACGCCTGGTTAGGGGTAAGTTATAGGTGAGATGCAATGTGGTACATGCTATCCAAAACGGCATCATTGTTGGAAATAACCTCAAATTGCGGGATACAATCTAGTGCGGGGCAGTGAAAAGAACAACCCATTCAATATTTATAGAACCTATTGCAATAAAGATGAATAACAGGCAAAAAATATTTGTTGTTGGCATAATCAACTACTGTTAATAAACAATAGCATTAAAATTTTAAGATTATTAAATAATAACTAAAGAGAATGCCAAAGTATTAATGATAGTTACTTTCATCAAGTGATAAGGGGCGTTATGGACAGGCGGGAAAATTGCAAGTGGACCTCTTTCAAGATGGCTTACTGTTTTATGACATGATACAGTATAATACATTTCCTAATCTTTGGCTTCTAAGTAATATAGCTGCTAAGGATAGATGAACTAAGTTTTGGCAACCAGGGATGGTCTTTTCCCCAACCTAGACGTTGTTTCCGCAGTAAATAGATTTTGCCCCATGGAAACTAACCCTACTTGCCAAAAGCCTTACATTAGAACTGAGGAAGTCGTTTTCGACTAATTCCACCAACATTGACTCAAATTGTGATGGTAAGTAGTAAATGTAAAATACACGTTTTTTATGAGAAATTTTTTTGACCCAGTACTGACTGAAACTTTTGTAACTTTTCACGATTCCAGTATGAAAACTTTCGTAAGATATTCTTATAAAAAAGTTTTGAGTTGCATTGCTTTCCGCATGCACATTAATGGAAAGTGAAAAACCCTACGCACACTTGAAGTTATGATAAATCTTACCAAATAAGATACATTAAACTGTAAGAGGGTAACTAGAAAATGAAGTATATCTTATTTAAAACATCTTTAATGGGTGCTTGAAGGGTGCTTGTATTAAACCAGAAAGCACTCCAAATCCTCAAGAACTTTTCTTGGTTTTTGAATTAACAAGTCCCATTTTCTAGGGTCTGCACCCACAGTTAATAATTCTCAAAAAAGGCAATGTTTAACTTATGATATGACTTCAATGAGCAAAACATCGCAGAAAGACTGGGGACAACCTACAACCTGGATTACGTCATTGTTAATAGTACTCGTGTCCTAAGCAAATATGAGTCACAGGTCAGCACACATGATATAGAAAATGGGCAATTATGCTTGTATTTTGATCAAATATTGATTGTGAATACCAATCAGTACTTGTTGTAAAAGAGAGTACATAGTAAACTTTGTAGGACTTCTCGACAAACTAGATATATTTTGAACTAATATTGCGTATGGCTTGGATAATTCTAGTAACCAATGTAGATTGGGGTTTGGATGCCCTTAATGGCCCCATGCTTTTGAGGGCCCCTCAAAGAAAAGTAGTTTTTTGTACTATTCGGAGTGTAAACGAGATGGAGCCCCAATGTTTTTGAATTCGTAAAGGCCAGTAGCGTTACCCATTCCACTTTCTGCCAAAATGGTGCTGGAGATTTTTTAAAATCAATGGGAAAGTAATTGGGGAGGGGGATTGTAGCAAATTTTCAGAGAAGTAGAGGGAGTGGCCAAAAATTGCAATAATGCCCCCAATGTTATAACCCTGGCCACGCCCCTGCTAAGGGCTCCGAGTTGCTTTCAACTCACTGCAATACAGGAAGAAAATAAATTAATATATTATGTATTGTCAGTAAAATTGGAGCCCCCATCTCATTTATGCTAGGGTGTCTCTGAGGGGCCTCTCCAGAAACTCAAAAGCTTGGAGTCCCTTAGAAGCAGTGCTTAATTTTAAAATGATTTTCCAACGCTACTGTTTCTGCAATCACCAAGGTGTATTCTATGCTGATCCTACGCCGGAAATATTTTCAATATTCTGTTTTCAGGTCTAACTTTAAGATTAAGTTACAAAATTTCTTCATTTCTCAGCCAACTTTTACTTGCAGTCATGGTCCATGTTTGAAATAGATTTTGGTAAAGCAGTCACTTGACAATGACATTGATTTAGAAATGCAAAGGGGAAAGGTAGTGGAGTCCCAGGGGGGAGAGAATATGGGGGTCTCCCAGAAAACTTGTATCGAAAACGCCCTTCAGACTGTTGGAAACCATAGGAAATGTCTTCTAATTACATTCATCTAACTCGGAAAAGGGACTTTGGTAGACATCATTAGTTTTTTCGACAACAAACCTATCTAAGTGTCCTATTTCTCCTCATCAATTTTCCTTTCAAAGACCACCACTTCCATTACCAAGGTTACTATTGGTGGCCAAGACTACTCTAAGCTAGGTAATGGGAGTTGTCCTTACCCTAAGCTATATCGGCTTTACGACTCAACATCGGCAGTCTGGACACATATCTGTTGTTCTGGCATAACATTAAAATTTAATTCACCATTTGACATTCTTGTACCACATTTTGAAAAAAATAAAATAATCGACCAACATTTTCCAATAACATGCCATGTAAATAATATTTTTTTCTCATTTTTAAGATGTATGTCCATTTTGCTGCCTTCTTTTTGAAAATGACTTTATGAAAAAAGACTGAACTTTTCAAAAGCAGGTCTTGTCTATTTTCAATTACCTCGTAGGAAATGAAGCAGGAAAAGCTGGTGTCACAAACGTGTTGTTCAACACAAAATGTGCGATAAGGAAAGAAATTTAAACAGAAAAAATGTGCAGCTGACAGGTGTATTATCGAACTACCAAAGCGTGTAAGGAAGTAAATAGCAAAAAGAAAACGGAAGACTTAAATGATTGGAGAAGCACAACTAGGAATAAAATAGTAAAAGATAGAAGCATTTCTCTACTCCCTTTTTGTCAAAAGCAAAGAGTTAATCTCACCTGAAACCAAGATTGAACTCTTCAACACCATTGGAAATATCCCTGGGTGTCCTAAACAGTCTGTCAAGGTTATATTTCAAGATTGCCTAAATAATGGTAGTTCCTCATTAGAAATATCAAAGTCCAGGGAAATAAGAGGAATGAAAATTCAGTAGTGGACTGCAAGTATTTCACCTACTTGTGCCTAGGGTGCATTCCACGTAAAACTCGCGCCGGAGGTACGCTAGCAGCTTTGGCGTACACCAGAGGTGCAAAGATCAAATGAGCCTTGCGCCGAAGTTTGGATTTCATTACACCAGTACGCCAAAGAGTATAGCTTAGACTTTATCCAAGCCATCACGCCGACAAGAAAGCTAACTCCTTGCCGGAGATCTTCAGGTCTAAGTGCATAAAATGTATCTTGGGCTGCAATGAAGTCGCTGGCCTAAGATTTAATGACATCATCAATTCTCCTCAACGCATCATGCCAAGACCAAAACCACACTTTGACTGACGTCATAGAGTTTCAGATATCAACTTTCAAATCCTTATGACAACTGTGGTGATGAATCAAATCAAATGGAATTCATAAACATTTGTGTATCAGTAGAACCTTCGCATATTTAGGATTGATGGGTGTGGTCTTAGAGGCGGATCCAAAGCTGGAGTTTAGGGGGCCTTAATTGTCTTTTTCATGTAAAAAGTTTTTTAACAGTAACACTATTGTTTACTATACGTAACATTGCCATTTAGGGGGCTATGGCCCCCCTGGACCCGCTCCTGCGTGGTCCCATACTTCTCACTAGTGTAAGTTATGAGGGCAATGAGGAAAAAGGGACTTGCCGTATTTACTAGTGTGAACATGGGAACTAGGAGTCAAAGTGGATTCTGTGGAGCAATTCGGCATTTCTTTTGGGAGCATTCAAAGCAAATTTTTGTGAATAAGGGGGATTTTGGAACTTTTCTAGGGGATCTGGGAACACAGACCCCTTTGGGGGCCTTTGTTAATGCAGTTTCTTGAAGAGGTGTGAAAGCTTCAACCAACACTTCAAAAAACTTTGCTAAAGCCCTGAACATCGCAAATTAGCAAGTGAAATTAAATTTACAACAGCAGAGGCCTTTACCCTGACACCTTGCACCTACTCGTCGTTGAGGAAAATAGAACGTAGGGTAAAATTTGGAAATGGAAGCATTGATGGATTACTGTCGCACGGACAAAATCAACTCGTTTCCTTTTCACACATCAAGTTGGGTGTCGCTGCAAGATTCCAAGTATTTCCTGTCTGAATCATACAGCTTCCGTAGATGCTGCGTGGATCCATGCTTTTGAAGCGTACAACAGCTTCCCTACTTGGACCTTGTGGTTGCCTACGCCATAATTGTTAACGGTATTGCTGGATATTCTGCGATTCACGAGGTAGCTATTGTACGCTCTCTCTCTCATCTGGTTTGCGATGTTTCACGTGCGATCTCTAACTAAATACGCAGATAATAAAACTCTGCCAAGGACATTGTCCAGCATTGACTCTCTATGTTGACATTAACTGGTGATCGACCATTCTATCGGCGAACTTCTAACGAATACAGCTGTCAATCAAGGATAATTGAGTTAACAATAGGTTTTATTGAGCGCGCTTCAAAGCAACTTTTTGTTTGGGACTGAGAGACACAACAGATGAATTGCTAAATCCTGTGAAGCTTATTACAGACTAGTAATTTGTATGAATTAAAATGGATAGTCACAAAGTCATATTATTACTGATAATGGCATTCATCAAAAGATCAATGTCAGGTATTATGTTTTAAATCTTTCATTTCTTACTCTTACAGAGATGCGTTTGGTATAAACCCTGTTACCCTTTCCCAACGTGTTATTACTGTTTTCTAATTAGCTTCCTCGTTCTCTAATCTAAGGTTGAAACAATTTTTTCTCTTTTACTATATTTGTTGTACCTTGAGGCCTGGTTTTAACAGATGACCATATCATAATTTAAGCCTTTTCGAGCCAAGAGGAATCTCCGAATCGTTCTCTGTCATTAGGAGAGTTGTATGCCAAGCAAAACCTTGCAGTTCTCGCTATTAAATGTTATTTTCCGGAGTGGTGTTCAGCTGATCGTTATAAACACAACTGTCTATATTCGGACAATTGTCGTAGTATCAGCCACTTTTGAATAGAAATCAGGCCGCTTGGCATGAGTCCAGTTCCTACTTTTTTTGAATTCGCTGTTTTCTCTTTCTCCTGCTAAACACCAGATTTTACGTCCGCGAAGTCTATTCTTCAAAGGCCATAGAAGACCTTTTTGTCGTCTTCGGATATAATTAAGAGGTAGAAGTGTTCAGGTAATACAAAACATGCCAGCAAAAACGAAACATTTCGTGTTTTCGAGCAAATGGAAATTTGATACCTATGGTGAAAACCATTGATTTTGAACAGCGGGGTCAATGTCACTATGTTGTTTATTAAAATAGATAGCATTCACCGTTTGTAGGGGGTTTAGTGACATTTATGTTAAAAAGCCCCTATACAGGAATAAAGCCTATTTGCGCATATTTCGTTGAGGAGAATCCAATCCCTCCCTTCGAATGTTTGACTTTAATAGTCAGCTTAACTACCGAGAATGTAGAATCGTTAAACTGAATATTATTGCGACATTACAGAGTAAAATGTTGCCACCACTGCTATATTGCGATATTTACTAATACTCTGCAAATATCATATTATGAAGTAATGAATGAAAAGATTTTCTTTTGTATAGTTGTACCATTGGTTAGCGTTTAGACATTTCTTGAGTGTCTGGCCTATATGGCGAATGCCAAGATGGCTTGCATTTCCATACTTTCCTTGATCTACAGCTGAAGAGATATAACGTTCATTTCCTACATATGTTTTTTAAATTGTCATTTCTCATCTCAAACTGGTCTTTTACTGTTCGATTCCAAAGAGTTCTCTAGCATTTGGAAAAGGAACTTGTATAGAGGACGCATCCAATACTATGAATCACACCTGCCTATTTTGGTATTGATTGAAGTGAATTTCATTTACTTTAGAGGCCATATCACATCCTGGCTTGATCTCCCACGTTAAAACCCAACCATTGAGTCCTTAGCCTTAAAACTGGTGCACACCACCAATGTTAGGAAATGGCTAGACAAGGCGTGTAGCAGTGTTCTTTTCAACAGTAATCGTAATATTTACAGAAAAAAACTTCACGTAATCCAAGCATAGGATGGATCTGTTGATGCCTTGTTTCTTGATGATTTTTAGTGTTGTCTATATTTGCACCCAATTTCCTGTCCGTATATGTTTGCATTGTTTTTCAAGGCCCTTGAGCTACGAGGTGGCTCTCTTGTCTGTGTTGTCACTCTGTTGGATTGGCGCTCAGGTTCCCCTTGTTTGCTTTCATTTCGAATTCCTAATTTATTACAACTGGCTTTGATAAACGCCGTTCCTGTGTGTGTGAAATTTTGTCAAACATAGTTCTATTTGACCGGTTATTATTGTATTTTGACCAAATACACGCTTTTTATTTTCTAAGGAACCTAGCTCAAAGCCTAGGTCTAAAAGGTCCTTATTTGTGGGCCTCTTTGTACCAAATTCTAGTACTAAAAGTTCCTTAATAGTACCTCAAGTTTCACTGCACATATAGTGCCATAAAAGTGGTACTTACACAAGAAATTATCAAAACTCTCAATTTTACAGGTAAGGAAGAGTTTTTTTATGTATATCTGTTTGAGTTTTTGCTATAAATGAATCGAACTGGCTTCCTAAATCCTGAATATTTATAATTTTAAATAGTTTTAACCTGAAAAGGTTTTTAGGTTTTTTCCATTAGTAGTACAAGTTATTAAATATTTCGGTCGTATACATGTAGGATCCTTATAAAAAAGCGTTTATATGCACAATGAGTTATATTTTTTTGACATTTTTATAGGGCTTTATTAGGATATTATTCAGTCATTTTATCTTTTGTATGTAGTATATACTTATGTAGTATATAATTTGGTAACGTTTAGGGACAAGTAGGAATTATTGGATAAGTTTGATTCAGTTCTCCTTCACTTTGATAACCCCCTTAGCTTGACCATAGAAACGTTTGTCTTGGAGGAAATGCATATTTTTTGGCACTCCATAAGAAGAAGTCAGTAGCAGTTATTAGGGGGCAGGGAGGGACGTGCCCCCCAGGAGTTGGCAAACCCAACTTTTTTGCTAGAACCTCAATTCAAACGTACACTATTTTCTTACAGAAAGCACGTGTACTGAGCAAATGCTGCACCATACTTATAAATCGCTTGCGCTTTGCTGTTTTCTGAAAATAAGATCTCCCATTTTGCCTTGTGAATTGTATCTCTTGTCAATGTAGGTGTCATGAGTGTATGGGTCATTAACGTGACTTTGTAAATATATTTTGCATTCTTTTATTTGAGTGTGACTTCAATATTTGCTCACTTTTGACCGGAATTTCCAGTACTTGTAGTTCCCTCCTATTCAAGTCAAGGGCTTCTTAGCATCAAGATTCCAATTAGGCGTAGTGATGGCCTATTTATAGAACTGTTTTTAATGTAGCATTTTTGCGTTCTGATATGATGCACGAGAGAGCAATTTTAAGGTATTCAGCTCCAGCTGCTAACCAATTTGCTAGATTAGTCTTTGGCACTTGACCAATGTCAATACCTATTCCGTTTACTGAAGTGATGATATGCCCAACAATAATTAATGAATCGGGCTTGTCTAGTGGAATTCCTAAAGCACCACGCCTGCTTTTGGTGCACATTTTTTTCATAAGTTGTCTCAATCAGCGCTAGATCGGTATTTATAAAGCATCTTGTGGTTAACTTTTACTTTGCCAAAGTGTTATAGATATGCAGGGAGATAAATTTTGAAGGAAAAATCTTTTCTTACTCTCTTTCTCTTCTCTTTCAGCGTGTGACGAAGGGCTTGGGATGGATGCAGACAACAGAAAAATTCCCAATTCTAGCATCACAGCTTCCTCTGAAGCACCATTTCTGCGGGCAAGATTTGGAAGATTAAATGAAAAATATATGTGAGTTAAATTCGACGATCATTTCTGAACCATACAAAGTATTTGAAATTGTTTATTATTGGTGCAAAATCGGGGCCATACTTTATCTAGAGCTATGAAAAATGAGTAAAAGAAGGGTGCTAAGCAAGTCTAGAATGATTTCAAAGATAGTAAAGAAACAGTACAAACCTTGTAACGCTTTTAGTTTGTCTGCCACAACTGCGTACGCCATCTTGCTCTCTCCACCATGTGATATTTATTGGCTTCATTTTCAGGCCTGCAGAGAGAAATTATGGTGGTTGGTGCGCATATGAATGTACAGGTGATCAAGTTCATTATCTGCAAGTGGATCTAGGGAAAGCAATGACTGTAACAGGAGTCGAGACTCAGAGTGTATATCATCACAACAATTGGGTCAAGTCATACACGCTTAGTTATAGCTATGATAAGATTTCATGGTATGATTATAAAGTGGGCAGTAAAGGAAAGGTACGTGAATTTCAGTGGGTGTCTTTTTGCTAAGAAGTCGTCTGTCGTTTTATTGCGAATTGAAATCGAGGCAGCGTGTGTATGGTTGTTGTCAGAACTTGCACGTTTTTTAATAAGACACAAACTTTCTGACTTCAGCCGGAATGTTTATTAATATTATGTACATATTTCTTAACTACTTAATACTTTCCTTAACAATGACAAGTCAGATTAGGGAGCTATAGTGCAAGAAATGGGATATTCAGATTTTGTGAGGCATCTAATTGGTATTTTTTATGTCGTTTCTGGTTTGATAAGAGCTTTTCTTCTAAAAATTTTTCAAGTTATTGTTTGAAACTCAGCATACCTATGTTTTTTGAATGTTTCTTAATGACATTTTTCTTATAAAATGAACGTGTATTTGAGACGTCATCTTATTCTTGCGGTTCATTTGATTGGCTTCGTTTTGAAGCTCAAACTTACAGGGAGTCACAATTTCGTAAAGGCTTGAGACCTTCAGAAAGCAGGCATTAATATATACACCTGTAAGCTAGACTCTGTAACGTTCACTCATCTTGCACGACCTATTTTGCATTGCCATACTTGGATATAAAACATGTTAACCCTTTATGCAGGACCGTATTAAATAGCATTATATAGTCTCCAATTTTGAATACATTAGCCTTGGAATCAATTATTGTGGTCGCTTCTATGCTCATTTACCGTGTAGGCATAGCGAGAAGGTAGCCGGACATCATAAAGTTGCGGTGCTATTCAGGAACATAGCATTTCGAGAATTTGTTTTTCACCTTTGTGTCACTAATCGCTTGCCTTAAAAATAATCGAAGAAGTATGAGAAATATTTATCAGCAAGTTTGAATGTATTTTATGGTGACAACACAAGATCACAACATGCCACAAAATGCATTAGAGATCTCAGCAATATGTTGCTTTGGATTTTGTCTGAAATGCTGTTAAGGTGGATTAGTGTATAGATTTGAAAGCGAACTATCACCAAAGATGTGATGGTAGGTGTTCCTTTAAAATGGCTGGATTTCGCAGCAGACATGGCATTTTAGAGTTTTTATTTGCTATTGACTGAAACAAATGTAAAACCACATATTGTGGCTTTTTATTGCGGTATGTTCTGGTTTTCATGAATTTATGAATTCCGGCGTTTTGTGACCAGGTGTTAATGCATTTTCAGAGTGATACTTTTAAGTTAAATGCACTGAAATAATTTATTTAAAATGCACATATTTGCAGATCCTATATCCATCTTTCTCACCGGATTCGTTTGTTTACATTTTATCTGTGGTCATAGGCCAATCTTATTTCTTACAACCAAGAAAACTGCTATATGTCTTGCCTATGTACCGTATAAGCTCTATTAATCGCGGGGGCTTATTTCTTTTTAGAGTCTTATATGGGGGCTTATTTCTTTTTAGAATCTTATAGGGGGGCTTATTAGAGATGGGGCTTATTAGAGAGGGTGGTTTATTACTAACTCAAGGCAATTTTTTATACAAATGTTCTTTTGCATTCCCTCTTCTATTGCTTCCTTTAAAAAATCGAAGATTGGAACATTAGTCAGCTACAATGTTTTCATCTCAATCATCAGGGTAAATTGATTATCCTGGATTATTATCTAAGCAAACGTTCTCTTCTTGGAGTCCTTCAACAAGATCAGTATATTATAGTTTTCTGAGAGTCACCAGGAATTCGTGGCATGTTCCATACTTAGAAAACGTGATCTTATCTGGATACATTGTCCATCCCTCAAGAACCCATTCAATGATTTTCTTCCACGAAAGAAGAGGCTTTATAGAGGGGGGGGGGCTTATTTGCAAATTTTTGCTTAAAAAGGGAGACCTAAAAGAGAGGGGGAGCTTAATAGAGCTTTAAAAGTAGTTGCTGTCTCCCTGTTCTCATCTCCCATTAGTTGCGTATTTAACATTCTGTTCTCTCCAATAAATTCTATGAAAATCATTCGGATCCTTGTTCAATTTTTTCTTCAATTGCATTTCTCATGTTTTTGCAGACATTTAAAGGTAACGACAATCGTTATGATCCAGTTAGAAATCAAATTGATCCACCTTTAACTGCACGATACATAAGAATCATGCCAAGAACCTTTACTGGTCAATGCCCATGTCTTAGGGCAGAGGTTTATGGTTGTAAACCAGCCCAAGGTAAGGAGCATGCTTGATATTCCTTAAGTTTTATTGAAATTAGATGTTGCATAAAACTTCCATTTCTTATTCCAGTTTTTTATAAGACTTTGGATATTAGTCTGCTTCATGCTTTTAGGCAGTGATGTAGAAGTGGGGGCATGGTGAGGGGCATGGAGGAGGGAGCATAACACTCTGTAAATGTTTTGGAAATAAGAGCAAAGAAGAATCATTATTCTGTTGTATAAGGCTGTTGTAGATTTAAAAAGCTGAGGAGAAATTGTTAGCCCACAAGATATAGGGTATTAAAAATACATTATCGGTTTCTTATATAACTATGTGGATTAGTTTCACAGTTACTTATAAGGATACATGCAAGAAAGGAGCCCCCTAGCTATCAAGAGAGCCCCCTAGCTATCAAGAGAGCCCCCTTACTATCGATTTACTTTTACACTACTGCTTTTAGGCCTTTCGTTTTTTATGCTTTCACTTTCATATCGTACGCTAGCTCCTTTTTCTGTTGATGGTCCAGAAACTATTTTATTGTTTCATGTGTTCAAAAGAAGTGAAAGATTTCACGTGCAATCCAGAGATCACCCTTTCTTTTTGAATGGGCTTCTTTTTACATAATATTTTATGTTAATGGATGTACACTCTCTTTTTTAAAAGAACAATTTTATAAGAACAAGATCCTAAAATTTGGTGGAAAATTAAGAACAATGAAGAACAAGGAAGAGCCTGAAGCCTTGTCATAAAATGCATTTTTGGAAAGCGATGCAGAAGCTTTTCCACTAACAAATGGACCTGAACCGTCCTTTCTTTGTTAGCCTGAGGAGAAATTAACAGCCTTGACATTTCTTTTCATTGAATTTCGCAAATTATTTGCTCGTAACGAAGTTAGATACTGTGCTAGCATTGTCTAATCATAATTGTCTATAAACTTTTTTCAATAAAAAGCATTGATATGCAAGAGAGATCATCTTGGTTCTTGGTTGTAACTTTTCTCTCAATCAATCAATCAATCAATCAAAGCATCCAATGTTGTCGTATATATTGTCATTCTATGTATTTCTAAATGGCCTACACGCTACTAATTTAAGAACGTAAGAACACTTCAGCTGCAAGATTTGGAACAATTAAGAACAGCCAGCCTGAACCTCAATTTTACTGGTTCTTATAAAGAGTGTAGTTTATATGCAACATGACGTATACTAATTTTTTAGATTGTCGTTCTGCAATTGGTATTGATGCAAAAATACGTAGCATACCTGACAAAAGTATGACAGCCTCTTCTGAGTATAATCGCCATTTTGCGTACGAGGGCAGGCTTAATAATGTCCATAGAGTATCGTCAACTGGAGAACGAAGCTGGGGTGCATGGTGCCCAAAGAAGACTGACGTTTCACCATACCTACAGGTAGATCAAATGTATGCTTTTTAAGAATTTGCCATGAAGATTTGTTAATAATGCAGTACTGTAAAGACGGAAATAAGCCTTCCCCCCGATTATACCCCCCTCGAATAAGCCCCACTCTAAAAATCATTTCTGGCAGATAAGCCCCCAGGAACTTAACGAAATCTCAACGGTAATATGAATTTTCCAGCAGAATCATATTTTTCTGTGTAGTATTAAGTGTTATTTGTCAAGCCGTTCATGTGGTTTTGCATTTCTGTTTTCAAGATTGACCTCGGACGCGTCCGGGTTGTTTCTGGTGTTGCTACTCAAGGCTACAGTTTCAACTTGTGGACAACTCAATACCACCTTAATTACAGTATAGATGGGACGGTGTGGAGGCGCTATATGGAAAGCGGAGTTGTCAAGGTAAAAATTTTTCAATACCTCCTGCAAAGGTGAAAGTTTGGCTTGAATATGGAAACAAAAGAATTTATTATTATGGCTGCTTTACTTTTGTTGTTAACCTTATTTTGGTCTGCAACACATCTCTCCTATCAAGCAAGTTTCTTTTTATTTAAATCTTGAGCAAGATGACTTAGGCTGGTTTTATATAGTCACACTGTTCTATGATACATTATTATGTTAATAATTTCAATGTCATTTCTGGATGCACGGTTTTTTTTTAATAAGAAAAGCATAATTTTGCCTGAGCCTCAATTTTCTTAACTTGTCCCGAAATTGAGCCTGAGATTTTCTTAAATTTTTCTTAACTGTTACTAAAATAAACTGGCCAAAATGGTTTCCAATTTTCATTATTAGTATTGTATACTTGAATTTGAATTCCATCTTTAACATTTTGAATGCAGTAACGACGAAGTATCGATTTTTGGCCAATAAAAACACTAAATTGTGGAAATTGAGCCTCGTGATTTTCTTACGATTCTCTTATAAACTTTTTTTCTTTAAAAAAACGTGATATTTATACGATATGACGTGATGCGATATGATATTTTTTCATTCATATTTAAGGTCTTGTCCAAAGCTTTTCATTCTCCTGATTGAAACTGTAATTCCCAGATTTTGATAACTTCATTGAAAGATTCATTAGCTCTATGTATTAACTGCTTTGGGCTCTTGTTTTCATTTGCTGTGCGCAAAAAATGCTCTCTGAAAAATGAATCTCTGCTTTGGTTGTTAAGGAATTGAATTGCATTTGCTTTTATGCAATCAACTTCAGACTGAATTTAGAAATCAACGTTGTTGTTGTTGATTTGTTTTTCACTTGATTTGCATTACAGTTGTTCACTGGCAATTCAGACAATAATACGATTAGGACTCAGATGTTGGATCCAAAAACTGAAACAATCGCTAGATTTGTCCGAGTCATACCCGTCCGTTGGAATAATTATCCCAATGACATGGCATGTTTACGTGTCGAAGTGTACCAATGTGCGCCAATCAAAGGTAGGTTCACTAATTACGATACCAATGATAATAGTGATTGCTGCAGCTGATGGTATTGATCGTGATGATGTTGGTGTGATAATGATATTGATGGTGATGATGATTGTGTTGATGCAGTGATGATGATTGTAATGTTCGTGGTGATAGTAATGATGGTGCTGATAATGACGAGCATGGTGACAATTATGATGATAGTGACTATGATTATAGTGTTGATGAAGATGACGATGACTATATTGATTGGAGTGATCGATCATGATAGGCATTGATGCCAACAATGTGATATTCCAAGAGATGTGATAAGATTTGATTGGTTTGTTTGACAGAATGTGATTGCTTGTGATGTGCAGTGATTATTAGCTTACCATTAACTGTCTTTTTATGTTCGTATACAGGGTCTGTACCAATAATAAAAAAAGGCATAGAAAATATCATCGTGAAGAGAGGAACTACATTCAACCTCACATGCATGTTGACTGGCCAGGTTGGGATGGAGGTCACGTGGCAAAAGAATGGCAATCCACTCTCGACTACTGACGTCATAAGTATAAGCAATTCTATTAAGGATACATTGTTCATCACGTCGTTGCATTTTAGGAAAATAACTATGGCAGAAAATGCTAACACATTCTCCTGCACAGCGAACTACCCAAGCGTTACAGTCAAAGCTGCATCTACAGCTCAAGTTACTGTTGATGGTAGGTAATGTCTTTGTATCATTAGCTGGCCTGGTTTCCTTGTTAGCACTACTTTTGGCACCATCTCCCCTCCTTTGATCTTTGATGAGTCTTAGGGATCATTCAATTAGTACATACACACCAAAATAGCAAAAATTTGACCCCCAATCCCTCCATCGTACGCACATGTATGCTTGCAACGAGCCCCTGTTGCGTACGTATTCGTACTCATCTGGCCCCCCTCATTTCTATCTGGAGTGTTTTTAAAATATCCAATCAATAATTCTATCGAAAAAGCACTGTAAAGCATTTGACAGATAGGAGAATAATCATAGCAAATGTTTTATAAAACAGTAATGGGCGTCATCACTAAAGACAACAAAGAATGATGAAAGTACCTTGCGTATGAAAATATAACAAAATAAGTGCAAAAAGAGACTTTTTTGCTTACGTACTTAGATATATCAACCCACTCCCACTTGTACGCATGATGTATGCTTTTGCTCAACCCCCTTTCCCCTTCGTGCGTACGTAGTAAATGAACGACCCCTTATGAAATTCGGTCTTTCTTGTCACTTTTTCTTCTTTATCTTAGGAAAACCTTGTTGTGGCAATAACATGCTCTTAAGATGCAAGTGATTTTGAAACAAAAAATTGTTTTTAGACTTTAACTGGCAACGCAAAGTCTAATTTTTTTTCTTACAAAAGCGCAAAGTCCTTTTTCTTTTGCTTTTCTCAAGGTTTTGCGGGTACTTTTATTACAGGATCATAAGGTTATCTATCATAGTTCATGGTTAAAGAGCTCTTCCTCAATTCCCACAAATACCAGAGGATGAATTAAGACTTCGACAACTCTTATTAGTCAACGTTACCTACCTCTAAGATATTACCACCTATTAGTGAGTGTTCATTTACTTCTTGGATAATTTTCTTTTCCAAAAATTGAACCTAGACTTTCTTTTCAGGTTCTATCCCGGTTCTTCACATCGTGAAAGTGGGCGTGTACACGGTAGATATAGCCCTTGGTGTTGCAGGTTCAGTTGTATCAGATATTGTTGCATACGAAGTGACATTGGTAGATTTTGCAACCTCTGAAAAGATCACCGCTCAGTTTGCTTTTAACTCAACTGATCAAGTGAAAAGAATAAGCAAGTTGAAGCCATTTACTAAGTATAACATTAATGTGAGGTTTTATTATTTGGATGGCACAAAAGGAGCTAGAATTCCAGATCGACAATTCAGGACGAGAGAATGCAGTGAGTTGGTCTTCTTTTATTGTCATTTAACTGCTTGTAGGCCTTATCATAGAGCTGTTCAGACACCTTGATCAATAGCTAGTAGGTCTACTCATCAATTGCCTTTGCCTGTAATTGTGCAGCTATTGATTGCTGGCGTTGGTTGAATTGGTGCAGAGCTTTTGACCAATCAATGCTACATGCGCTTGGAAATAAATTGCTTAAAGTTTGACTCCAGAGAAATACTTTAAGATACACACTTGTTCTGTAAGTATACCTAGTTTTTCGCTGAATTCTCCTGAATATCGAAGGAAAAATCCAAATGTTTATTAATTAGGTACTTCCTAATAAATATACAACACGAAGAGAATAGTAATTTTGGTATATAATGTACAAAGCTTGATCTACAGAACACTCAAATAAACGAAAGATCTAATTTTTAATAAAACTTCTGCTTTGCGCTGTTCTTAAATTACTCATAGATTTCAGAGAATTTTGGTCTTATAGAAAATATTTTTATAAATAGAAAATGTGAGCAACGTTCACTTCTTAGTAATAAGATTTTTGTACCTTAATGCCCACAGGACCACAAAAAGCACCAACAGGAATTTCAGTGACGAAACTGACGGCTGAGATGCTTGAAATCCATTGGAAAAAACCGAATAATGACCCATGTACAGTTGAAGTTGTCGCTTATGACGTGTCAGTAGTCATATTTGATAAGTCTCGTAGTGAGTACACATACGTACGAAACAGAACAAAGATGCCCAGTTTCAATGTGACAGAATTGAAAGCGAAGTCTGAATATAATGTGACAGTACGCGCAAGAACAGTTGCTGGTCCAGGCCCATTTTCTTCGCCCTACATCATAACATTCACTCCGGCCCAAAGTATGTTTCTCATTGCCAGTGTTAATCAGAACGATAAAATTGATCTTTGGTGGATTTGCCGTTGAGTAATATTTCATATCGAAGTAGAAATGAGAATTTCAGTTATTAGGTAGAATTCAATAATTTTTGCATTGTCACAGCTTGTTGTGAATTTTCTTTGAAGCTAATTTGACAGGCATTACGAATGCCAGAACTAGGAATGAAACGGAAGGGCTTAAGCAAATAAACTTAGCCCATACTTAGAATTGAAAAAAACGTGTACTAGTAGCTGCAAGCTTAGAAGTTGCATCAGTTTGTAGTACAAGAAGTTTATCAGGGTTGGTTGTTTTAATATCCATTATAAAGCATAATTTTTGAAAATCTTTAGTTGTTTTTTACCCTTCATAGTTTGTTTACACTACATAGTTAATTAGAATATTAATGTTTATTTTAGTTTTTCGTATTATTTACAGTGAGAACAAACAAGCCTACGTCACCAGCAGCAACAAGTACTTCAGTTGCAAGTACAGAAGCGAAGAAGACTACTGTGATTCCTAAAACGAAAGCAGCCCAAAGTTTGAAACTATCTGAAGAGCTTGAGAAAATCAAGATGGTGGGTGATTATTGAAAAATATCTTATTTATATTTATAGGCTAGAAAGTGCTAGTGACTGTGTATCTGTTTTATTACTGTCTTTGTGTTTACAAATGCGAAAGACTTAGAAAAAGAATGAGTGTATGAACGAACGACTAAATGAGGGCCATATCGATCGATGCACTTAGGGAGGAAGATATAGGAAAGAACAAGGAATTGTGGAAGAAAGATAGACAAAATGAGAAAAAAAGCAATAAAATAAATGTTTGTTGGCTTTTGACAAAACAACCACAGTACAATTCATTTCAAGATTTCTTAGCTTACGTGAGAAACAGGCCTATATTTTAAGCGTCTGATATTGTACGAGACATGATTTCATTTTTTCGGTCTTATTAATGTCTGGCGGTATAGATTAGCAAGCTCTCACGGCTGTAAAATGTGCACTCATGTTTTGTGGTGTACATGTGTGAACACAATTTAAGTCTACAGATTACGTTTCATTATACATGGATGATCTCTTCAGGAAATCGCCTCCGCACAACTCTTCTTATTTCCGCTCGTGAATATGCCAATAAGATTCCAGGATATCACCAGTTAGTGTTGAAGTAACGATCAAATAGTTTCTGAGGCTGTTTAAATATCCTGGAGTGAATCCTTGGCGCTTTTTGAATTTTCTTTTCATTGTAGTATGGTGTAGTTAGGTGTGACCAGTATCTTCATATGACTGATCTAACTGTTTTATAGTAAAGGGTTATTTTTGGGAAGGAAGAATGAAGAGTGCTGGGAACTATGAATGGGTATTTGTGTTTTGATTCGAAAACAGAATGCAGGGGTAGAAAACGGAAGTAAAAATTGTATCCATATTATTCTTCTACCATCATCATCATTATCATCATCATCATCATCATCATTATCATCATCATTATCATCATCATCATTATCATCATCACCATCATGATCATGATCATCATTATCATTATCATTATCGTCATCACCATCACATTACCATCATCATCACCATCAGCATTATCATCATCGCCATCACATCACCATCAATCATCAATCATCATCATCACCTTAATCATCATCTAAAATCATTTCACGACAAATTTTTCGATGCAAATGTACTCACTAATCAAAACACAAATATTACATCTCTGAGAAATGTGCTTTGCATACGCCAAAAAAGGTATCCGAATTTATTTGATTGACTGTATGTTCTGGTAGACTGTTCCATCGATGCGAGCAAATTTTGGCGTGAGCTTTTTGGAATGTGAATTAAGTAGGTTCGTGCAATGGTTTACTTGAAAATAGTCAGATAGCTTTAGAACGACTTGACAAGTGAACATTTTATGTAATTATTTTGGTTTGATCCAAGGCCATCACTCAAAAGCTATTTCTTGTTTACATTCAAGACAAAGAGATGAAGCATCAATTGGAATTTGATGTGGAAGGCATAGAATTTTACGTGAATCATGATGTTATAATGTTGTTATAATGTTATAATCATGATGATGTTATTTTATAGGCGGGAATTACAAACAGTAATGTGGTTAACGTCACAGAGAAAGTAGAACAACTCACCAACCAATCCTCAATGTTAGACTCTAAGGACATATCGATAACTGCTGATATTTTGGAACAAGTGGTGAAAGTTAATGGCACAACTGCCGAGGTAGGTATAACTTGATTTTCAAAAAATTACTGATGAATGAAGCAAATTTTGTACTGACTTTTCTCAGAATTTCCACATCGTTTATTCTCGTGAAGCGATAATAGGTATTTCTGTACGTTGTGATACCGCAAAATCCCGAATATCATCCTGTGCTTGTAGAGGTTCGTAAGCATTTTTTGGTGGGAAAAAAAATTCAGGGGGTCTTATATTGGGAGGCACTTTTAGGTTTACAGATGACAAGGGTATACCAAAAAATTCACTATCCGGTATCTAGTCAGAGAGACTATTAAAAACATTAAATACGTAAAACTTCAGAAAAGAACAAAAGTAAATACAGAGGCTCTATATATGCTCTGTCCATGGTCATTCATTGTCCTAACTATATACACACAGAATCCCTAATGTAAGCCATGGGCTTCTATTCGAGGGGGCTTATATTCGCAAGGGCTTATATTCAAGGTTTTAAGGTGTGATATTGAGATAGATGATATTGAGATAGGGTAGATGGCTAGTGTTTCCAAAGTTTGGATCTTGCACTGTCAACTTAAATACTGAATTTACAATTTATAAATATGCCTTATATGACTGTTATTTCCTTTTCAAGATAGGGGACGCTTTGGTAAAGACAGTGAGCAACGTTTTAAATGCAAACTCTTCAGTTCTGGAAGAAAGTCATCAGCTTAATAATACAGGCATCAGGTAATTTTAGAATTATCTTTCAAATTTTTTTAGCCTAAATTTCTACACTTACTAGACTGCGTAATCTATAATGAAGTGCCATTTTCTTTTGATGACGTCTGATTTTAGCTACTGCTACTTCTACCTGATTGACTTTTAAATAACTTATAATTATTATTTTCTCTATTTTGTAGGTATGTTAAAATTTTGGAGAACTGGCTGGAAAAAGTCAAAATTAAGGGCTCAGAAATGAGGGAAACGAGCGAGAATATTATTGTGAAAAAAATTAAAATCGTGCAAGGGAGAATAAGGAAGGGCGTAACATTTGAAGAGAGCGAGGGTACATCAGTGACCATACCAGTTGAGGCACTGGTTGACAATGACAACTCGACAAATTATGAAAATGAGAGTCTTTATTTCGTTTATTACAAGAGGAACAAATTTTTTACTCGAAAAACAAAAGAATCTGTGTCGTGCGAAAATGGATTTACCGTTGAGGAGAAGACAGTGTACACTCCTGTTCTGGCATCTAGTATTGTTGGTAGAGAAGTCAGAAATCTTAGCAAGCCAATCACATTGACATTTAAAAAGAAACCAGAAAGACAAGTAAGTCATGGAACTTTTGGGGTATTTGTTCAACGTAGATATAGTTAATAATAATTGTTTTTAAACATTGTTCATTTGATAATAATAACTAATCTACTATAATACACCTCACTAAAACTAAGCAGTGTAAAATTGGCTTCTTCACATTGGATTTAAAAAAGATAATAATAGGAATACAAATCTTTATACAGGATTAAAACACTTCGGATAGAGAGTCTTTATAAAGCAATAGCACCAATGATTTCTATTTATGTTAACATTCTATGGTAAAATAGCAAACGCTTTCAAAATTAGTTTCTACCATTATTTATCCCTTTTTAGCGACATTTTAAATTCCTAGATTTGTTTCATAGGTAATTGAGAAAGCAGCTTGTGTTTATTGGGACTTTACAGCAAAAGGTAGCCATCGTTTTCCTACGTTGTAGCATTTGAATAAAACCTTAACATTTATAGTTTCCTTTACTCATCTTTTCAAATATGAAGTTTGCTACTATCATATACTTTGAAAAACTCTTGTGCTCTGGGTATATTGTTGCTATGTATTCGTTTCTCATGTAATTTCGAGTGACGTTACTAAATACGTATCTCATTCCACAAAAAACAGGTGGACTTGGTGATTGGTCTACTTATGGTTGTCGGCTTCAAGAAATAGTCAATGACACCATCGTTTGTGAATGTGATCACATGACTAATTTTGCTGCTATGATGGTGAGTTATTTAACCAGCTGATCTCCTGCGCAGTTTCCCCAGATTCTTGAAGTTATTTAGATCTCAATAGAGTTTGACGTAGGTGTATTTGAAACACACGCTTGATTGGTTTTGATATCAGGTTTTTAAGCATTCTACGTATTTTTTAATAAGAAACAAATTCTCTGGCTTCAGCCTTAAATGTTTCTAAATATTTCGTCTTACTCGACTTACGACCTATATTCGACTTACCAATGACAATTACAACCCAGATTAGCCAATTTTAATGCAAGAAAAGGATGCTCAAGTTTGTGAGGCATGTAATGGATATTTATTCTATTTTCTTTCCAGTTTGATAAAAAATTTATGGCTAAAAACAGTTTTGGACGTTATTATTTGAAACTCAGCCTGCCTATGTTTCCTAAATGTTTCTTAGTTTTCGCCTAATTTCAGCCTGGTGTTTCTTATAGACATGTTTCTTATAAAACTAAGATGTATTGGTAATTTGCCGCAGTACAGCTTTGTATTATAATGTTTTGATGCTCCTCCCTATAGGACGTCTATGCGCACACAAGCAAGGCCTGCGGAAAGCACGGTAGAGCGTTGTCATACATAAGTGTGGTTGGGTGTTTCTTGTCACTGATTGGTCTGTTTTTTACTATGGTCACTTACATTATATTCAGGTGCGAAATTTGCCTATGCTGTTGTAGTTGTGTTTCCATCTAGCCAGCACCCATATCAACAATACTCTTTTATTTGAAATGAAGTGCCTTTTAGGTGTTTATGTAATGAAGTGCTGGAGGCATGAAGAAGTGCATTTATGATGGGTGGTATAATCGAATGATATTTTGCACATCTAGCCAAAAATATTAAGCTTGGCCCTTTTTAGAAAAAATTTGGTTCCATTGTGGCTATTGTAACTGTCACAGTTACACGACTGCCTCCATGAAAATGACATAATTAGCATATTATCACAAAAGTAGAAATATGCCCTATTGAGTTCATAATGTGGCGTCAAACATTGGGGTGGGTGGGTGGGTAGTTTTGAATTTGTGACAATGTGTGAGAGGGAGTCGGTGGGCGTCTAAAAATGAGAATATTAGTGTCACGTAATATGTGAATGGCCCCATGGAATCAAAGATAGAAGTATTTTATCACATTTATCAATTTCATCATAGGAGGCTACGACGTGAAGTTGCTGCTAGGATCATGCTACAACTGTGTATATCACTGTTTGTTGTCGTTGTTTTGTTTCTGACTGGTTTGGAGAGAACTGGAGAACCAAAAACATGCCTTGCTATTGGAATATTGTTACACTATTTCACACTCACGGCATTCATGTGGATGTTCATGGAAGCAGCCTTCATGTATCATGCGTTTGTTGTCGTTTGGCCACCACGAGAGGAAAATGATGTACTCAAATGCACTCTCATTGCTTGGGGTTTGTGACTTTGTCATTTTCATCTTTTTCTTGATTTATTTATCAATGATGCTAACCTGTATGGTTTAGGATTGGAACCACAGGGGGTAGTAAAAGAGGGGTTATATAGACATTTCAATGGCCATTATATCTGTTTTTACAATTGAACCCTGCTTTTTACTTTATTAAATATAAGTTCATTATATAGTTTTACTCATCACCCTTTATGCTGTCTTATTTCTCTTTTGCAAAACCCAAATACATTTCAAGTCTCTCTATATCTCTACTTGCTTTTCTACAGCCCTAGGATGTTATTTTCTGTCTCATTCCAGGTTTGCCAGCTATTATTGTTGCAGCCACTGCTGCCTCTGATCTGGGACATTATCAAGGACAACACTAGTAAGTTGTTGTGTTGTAGTACCCTGACTGTTCTTCATTGCCCTTGAGGTATTTATTTCAACCCTGAATGTCATTAACCATTGTTCATGATGCTCCAGTTCGCCCTTTTATTTCAGTTAAGTTCTCCAACTTAGCTTTATGTCCCCATTGTGTGTTAATTTATACAAGGGACGTAACTTCAACATAGTTGTGGGAGTGTCAGAGGTTTTGCCCTGCGTAAATAGATCTATAATAAGCAAGTCAGCCACAGTGTTTTCTGCGACCTTTTTTGTTTTTGTAATAGTGGTTGGGCGAGGTGGCATAGTGGTTAGAGCGCATGCCTCCCATGCGGAAGGCCTACGGTTCGAGCCCGACTCGATGCCCTGATTGAACGCTAGCTCACTATTCACCCAGCAGCAAATGGGTACCCAGTGGGAACACTGGGGAGATAAAGGCGGCGAGGAAAGGAACTGGCCACCCTACCTCACATGCCGATAGCTCAGGATAAGTGTCCTCTCTAACAGGCACTCCCCTACGTACGATAGTATACGGGACTACCTTTACCTTTTTTAATAGTAGTTGGCCAAATGGTCCTGGATCTAGTAAGCTGTCCTGCAAATGTACATTGTACTACCTTTTTGTCCTGCAAAATGGCAAATTTTCAAGGACGGGGGGTGTTTCGTCCCCCTTAAGTTTCGTTCCTGATTAATACCAACACCCATTACTTTCTTGTATTGTTCTACATATCATCCTGGACATCTTTACATCAGCGTTACCTGGGTAAGTAACAACCATATAGTTAATCTATCTAATGATGCTAAACCAGTATCTGTTTCGTTTTTCTAGTTGTCGTGTAAATGGACTGCCTTTCTACATTGGATTTCTGGCACCAATTTGCTTGATTCTTGTTGTAAACCTCGTCATATTTGGCATCATCATGTACAAGCTAAGCACACGACCTACTCGCAGCGTCGAAAAGAACAACAAAAGCGAGGCAACGCAACGTTTGAGGCGAGCGTTTGGAATCATGATTTTGATGGGCTTAACATGGATATTCGGAGCCATAGCTGTCGAGGATTTTCGCCTCGTTTTTCAGTATCTGTTTGCAGTATGCAATTCATTACAGGGCTTCGCAATCTTTGTGTTTTATTGCCTCTCGCAAAAGAATGTCAGAGATACCTGGATGGCATTTTTGAAATGCGATGGAAGTAACTCTCTGAAGTTACGAACTGAATCTTACTCCGATAGAAGAAGATTTTCATCATCTGCAAGTCAGAAGTCATCAGTTCTACTTCCAAGAACACGAACAAACTCATCTACTGTGGTAAGAGAAGTTTTAATTTTCTTTGTTATCTTATAGAATTTGTGCGGTAAAGCAGAGTGCCTCAAATTTCAGCAAAATTCAGGGAATTTTTGCTCAGTCAGGGAAAGTCAAGCTAAATAGAGAGATTTTTCAAAAAATCATTGAAAATCAGGGAAGTTTTATTTTCGTATTGTTAACTTTCCTCACACACAATCACACATCCATTTGAGTGTGACGATCACCAAATTTTACCCTATTTTATATCATTCTGTTCTGTGCAGTCCTGATGAAGCACAGCTCTGTGTTTAATGAAGCCAAAAATTTGATTGCCCGAAATTAGGGTCAAAGCTTTCTAGGACCCTATGTCTGTCCAAAAAATGATAAAATTTTGGTTAAGGGTTATGAGAATATCAGGGAAAATCAGAGGGAAATGAGTAGAATTTCGCTAACAAATTAGAGTAATTCAGGAATTTTTTTCCTGAAATATTAGTGGCAACCCTGTAAAATCTTAGATGTGTTTCTCAATAAATGGAAAATCACATCCTTGTGTTGAACAGCCCATCACTAGCTCCTTTCTGCCAACAATAGCCTTGATGGGGAGAGTTATCTCTGGTTTATGTCAATTCTACGATTAGTGTCAATAACTTTTTAGTGACTGGCCGAATGATTGGTTTGGTAGGTGTACTAACAGACCAAAAAATGGGCTCTTTTTTGACTCATTTGCCAGCTGATCAAAAATGATCTGGCTTTAAAGTTGGTCATTTCGGTCAAAATTCAAAAAATTGTTCCTTCTGTTGCTCAATCAACTAGTTTAATAATTGTTTGACAACCAGGATTCATAGCATCTTGCCTTAATATTTTTCCTGACTTTTTCTTGAAAATGAGGTATTTCTTCTGAATGCATGTCCAGAAATACATGATATTTTCCAGGCCAACCGGTGTTAGATATACCGTGATTGACCCATCATTTAAAACTGACGTGCATACTGTACTAAATTAATATATTGTAAGCAAATAAATGCTACCTTGCTTAATTTGGCAGGTGTATGCAACGTGTAGAGTTGTCTATTGAGCATCAACGAATTCACTTGCATGGATGACAAAAATTCCTGACTCCTTCTTGACTTTCTTCAAGTTTCAACAAACTTTCCTGTATTTTTCCAGACTCTTCCTGATTGCTTAAAACATGCTATAGTATTGCTATTTGTTGAAAGATGGAGAACTTCCCTATCGAGCTGATAGTCCATGGCTGATTTAAATTTGGTATTGATAGCAGTTCTTATGGACGTGAAAATTATTTCTTTTGTAGATGATGAGAAATGATTCTGCTAAGAATCGAGCGCTTGAGGGCCAAAGAATGCTCGATGAACAAGTCAAAATGCAGACTATCCAAGAGATGGATGCTGAAGATAGCTTTGTAGATAAGTTAACGTCAAATATTTATGTCGATAGTCCAGAAGAATCACAGCCTAGAGCAGATCCTCACATTTCTGTAAGCAGTAGCGAAGACGACGCTGGTAGGACTGGCTCCCAGACTGCATTGCAGCCTTATCGCTCCTACCGAGGATTGAGCGAGATTAAAGAGCTCAACAATCTCCTCTCGCTCGCCGATAAACGAAAATCCTCATCAAAGTCCAACGAAGCGTTGATTCGTAAGTCATTAGTTCTCAATGGATCATCACCTCTTCTACCTACGAAGGACAGAATGCGCACCGCGAGATCATGCGAGAATATGGCGAAGCCTCGAAGTAGTACTGAAATGGATGATTTTGCAGTGATGAGGGCAAATCAACCGAGAATTCTGATACAGTCGGCGGCAACGAGAAAGAAGAAAGGGAGTTCTGATACTCCACCGTTGATAAACCTTGGATCCAGTGGAAGTGAATACTCGAAATCTCAGGAAAGTTGTCGGATAAAAGATGGAAATTCTTCATCTCGTTTGGACGGCACCCCCCATGGCTCAACATATAAAATTCCCTTTGATTCTCCGAATAACACACTGGATTCAAACAGCCATTCGTTACCGCAAGATGGAAATTCCCATTGTAGTACACTGCGAAGCAGTAAAGCATCTTCAGTTTCTGAAAGTAGTACACTGCGGAATGACGAGGCAACTACATGCGTACCACGTGGATATGAATTCCAAGAAGGTAGTTTGACAGGAGAGGACAGGCATGTGCCTGCTGAATATTTCCGAGAAGGAACAAGGAAGTCCCATGAAGATGTCATGGAATGGTTGCATGGAGCTGCGGAAGATGCGCAGAGTGTGTCCAGTATGGAGTACAGATCATCAATGTGCTCCAGCGACATGCCAAACAGTGATTTGCCTAGTTGCAGATCCAGCTTGTCCAGTACAACGACAGGTAGTGGGAAATATGGAAGAAAGCAAAGCTATCCTTTCGGTACTATGGATTTTTAATTGGTTTTTTACACTTTTGACTATACAGTCTAGAGATAAGTTATTCGAAAATATCTAATATCCCTGGAATAAGGCCCTGGTCAAACGAATCCAACATTTCACCAAGCAGCGTACAACTTTGCTCGCCTTGCTCTGTGCTGCTCTGCTCAGGGTGGTCAAACGAATCCAACATTCCGTCCAACATTTTTAGAGTTTCATGAGCTACTGCGCCGTGCCCCATATAATCAGTGCATACCTAGCATTGAATTGAAAACTTTGGTTGTACGCTGCTCGGTGAAATGTTGGATTCGTTTGACCAGGGCCTAATGAAATTATTTTTGGGCATTCCATTTCAGATGACAAGGAATGATATTCTTTATAGAATTTGAGGAGCGTTAGTCAGAATTATATAACCTAAGTTTACCTTTTTAATTGGCTCAGTAAATGTATTCAGAAATCATATTCTCAAGCCTTCTTTTTCAAATATAACTTTGAAGTTTAAAGTTATTAATTAAACAAAGAGAGGTTATTGCAAACTTTTGGAATACTGGAGTTTTTCCATCATATTTTCCTCTTTTAAGGTCACCCTATTGATTCACCAAGGCATACTATTTACTGAAAGTTTTCGCACGATGCATGTAAAACCCCAAAGCAGCAACACGATTACGTTTGCTGAAGATTTACAGTTGACTCCAGTTATAGTCACACTCCGGTTATAGTCACACTCCTGTTATAGTCACACTCCGGTTATAGTCACACTCCCGTTATAGTCACACTCCGGTTATAGTCACACTCAGGTTATAGTCACACTCTGGTTATAGTCACACTCCGCTTATAGTCACACTATTTCTATTTCCTAAATCTCATTCTGTTCAAACCCTTATAATTGCACTTTGCTTATCGTCTTTCCGCTTTCTGTCACATTCCGCTTATAATCACTACCTTTGCTTTCTCCAAGCAGTAAAACACCCTTTTTACAGTTACATTTAAGGACAAAATTGCTGAAGTGTTGTAATAGCATCTTTGGAAAATAATTATCTTACTTAATTTTCTCTTATTTGCGTGGATTTCTCATTGCTACAGTTAGGAGTTAATATGAATTCATCAGCCTCCGCAATTGAATTCGCCTTTGCTCCCTGATAACATTTTTCATCTGCTCTCCCTACTTTTCAAACACATTTGCCTATCTTTTTGCAGCTAGCTGCTATATCCTGAATGTTATCGTGTACAAGTTTTAACTACTCTTGGCTTTTTATCAGTCCAATTAAGCACAGTATCGAGTACTATGTTTCATGGTGCACTTCTATCAAAGAGTAATAGCTAATTTCTGTTATTTTTCCCAATTAGTACTGCTCTTTTCTTTTCTGTTAGTAAGTCTTGCAAACAAACATTTGCATTTATTGGCCAATGGGGAATTTCTAATTAAGAGTTATCTGGAAACAATTTCTGTACCACTATTGCAATAGTTTTCTACTATCTAAACATATTAGGCAACTCCGCTTAAACAGGAGTTGACTTTATTTCTATTCTAGACCCGTAGATTTCCTTTCATCCTGTGCCAAGTGCTTAATGTATATGTGATACTTCTGTCACATTAATAGTTTCACTCAATTCTAGATCAAACTGGTGCAGAACCACTTCGAGATGCACTGCAGAACACTGATGATTCTGGCACAGAAGCGTCAAGTCGAATTTACAGACCAATGGGAAATACTGAAAGAGATAGAGAACTAAGTAGTGATGGAGGATACTCAGCCTCTGAGGAGGAGGGTAGTGTATCGGATAGGCAGGCGTTAACAAGAAGTAGGAAGAGGACTAAATCTAAAAACGGGTCTCTTGGTACCCCAAATGGATTGCATAGGAGTGCGTATGTTTAGAAATCGTTCCGATTTATCACTTGTGCCAGGGGTGTCCAAAGTTTTTGCAGTAAGAGCCACATACAGAACAATAAGTAGCGGGCTGGGTCACATAATATAAGTCGATTCATTCGATCCAGTGACACGTTAGTACCGTGAGGATCTCTAGCTCGCCTACGTATGTGATGTCAATAACATTGCCCTCAATGGTAGTAAGGGTGCTGTGCGTTGGATTTATCATTATCAGACACTTCTTCAACGTTTGCAGAAAATTGACAATATACATGGATTTACAATATTGACAATATTGTCATATTGTCAATATTGTCATATTGTCAATAAATGTCATATTGTCAATATTGATATTGACAATATGACATTTTCAGACGTTTATGGGGGCAAATAATAGTCGAATGGCAGACTGTAATTTGGACACCCCGACTTGTGCCTAGATTCAAGAGACATCTCAACCGTACTATACGCAAATACACAACGAAATCAACGTCTCAACTTTTGGATGGCACCATCTTTTATTCCCATGCAGTTTTATGTATTTTTAAGGTTGGGTCGTTGATATTAAGTTGGCTGTACTTTTAAAATACTTTCTGTTTATCGAACTAGGAGTTTAAAAAATTGATGAATGTCAGAAACTTCGATTTTCTGTTTGCATTGAAGAATTTCATTATTCAGAAGTTTCTCCGAAGATTAAAGAAGTTTTGCCAAATTTTGTTGTATTTCAGATTAATATATTCCTGTATTTTTAGTTCTCAAAGCACTTTCAGCATTGTAAATGATTTGCCCCTGAAGTAGAGACCGTTTAGAATTTGTTAATGAGGTACCGCAAACATCTAAACCAAAATTTGAAACTTTCTATAGACTGTGAAACTGAAATTTATTTTGATTATATAGAAACACTTGGTTTTTTCTTTTTTTGTGAATAGACAATTACAGATCTCCTTTTACCATCCACACATGCAGATTTTTAGAGTAAGATTTCATTTAGAATATGAGTCTTTGACAAGACTTTTGTACTGCCTCCTATTTAATTCTATCTTTGCATGTTTTTATTTATCAATTTCTTTCCATTTTATCCATAAGACACGTATCTAGTTTACTTTAATGTTTTCAGCGTAGAATAAAAGAACCATGTAGGGTATAGTCTTATTTCTATAAACCTAGAAAGTGTTAGCTTCATAGCACCTTCCCCCCTCCCACTTTGCCGGCGTCATATACTCTCAGGTGCCAAATAAACATCCCCCTGCTTATCAATTTTTCAATTTTTTTCCAACCCCCGGACCTTATTAGGACCCTCCATATATTAGTTTTAAGGAAATTTACATTTTTCTACAAACTCATTATTTCATTTCCTTTCTTTGTTGGCACTATTTACGCCCAATTTTCATGGCAAAATAGCATGCTTTTGTATATATTTTAGTTTTATGCTTTATGACAACCTGCTTTTGTTATTTCCGTCCTTGTATAATCATTTAAAGCCTTTTCTCAAATTTCAACCCCCCCGTTTTTAAATTTTGGAATTTTT
>WIPJ01000871.1:45181-56383 GCA_018155075.1 Cassiopea andromeda | reverse complement strand
TCCGACCCCCCTGTTTATTCGGACCCCCCCGTTTATTTGGCACTTTAGAGTACAAATGATCCCCTAATATTTTTACAACTTGATAAATGGAGGTGGTTCTTTTCATCTTCAATACTCAAGCTACGAAGAGTTAATGTGAATGTCTTAATTGCAAAGTTCTTCTTAGCTTTCCTTAAATACGTTTATTGTCTGAATAGATAAAATTTAAGAAATATTCTATATCATAAGTTCCATATACAACTCTTTTTCATTAAAATTATTCCCAAGGCATCCAAAATATCACTATGTTTAAATACAGGAAATATTTGTAGCGTTCTTAATAGGTGATTGAGTATTTCGGTTGAATATTAAGGTTAAGAGTCAAAAGTATAGAGTTATCTAATTTGAATCAATGTAGCAAATTTAACATGATTATAAATTAAATACATTTGGATATAACTATATACTGACAAATAGCGAGCGTTTATCGTAGAATTTTAATGGTCTTGTTGTAATTTTTAATGTTCGCTTATAAACAGTTGTGTTTAAAACAAAATTGTATGAATTCGATAAAAATCGATGTTATTGTGTTGAGTTTTAAGAGATTCTAAGTCTATTTTTGCGTCAAAATCTAATTTTCTGAAAATGGCCTTTAGTATCAGTTTCACTAGAAAGTGATTTCATTTCCTGCTACGAAATTTAGCTAACAAACTTCACGGACGTAAACACAGTTTCAGAGAGGTAATGATATTTCGAGAAGTTATTTACTTATTCAAGCGAAAATAGCTATCAAAAAAGACGTCTAGGTCAGAATGCTGGCTGTCAAAAAGTCAATACTATGTTGGAAAGAAACTGATGTTTGCTTCATTAGGCTACAAATTGCAAAAAGAAAGTGACTTCAATGGCGGCATTTAACAAACATTATCCATCCCAAAAAAGATGGTACGTTTGAGTATTGTAAAGCGAATACTTTTCTTTTACTTACAGTGTTATTGCTATGTCTGTAGTCCGTAAACTGAACAGCGATGCTGGCAATATATTTCCCAAAACAGTCTACGCTGCAAGCGTTGAACATCAATTTCCTACCTCCAACACTCAAATTTCTTTAGGGAATAGAATTCGTGGCGCATAACCACAAGGGGCATTTGTTTTGTTGAATTCATTATAAATAAAATGGACTTCACACTTACAATAAAGCTTATTTCAGCGCAGGGTGAATGGGCAAAAGAAATGACAAAAGATGTTTTGTTCAACAGTGGGTAGGAGACCAACTAAAATGGCTGACAAATATGGCTGACCATAATGGCTGACAAATATGGCTGAGAAATGTATGGCAACAGTGACTCAAGATGTACCCTGCATATGTGGCACTTATCCTACATGCAAAGCTGGTTTTAAAAGTTTCACTTTATCAATTGTACATTGCCAGCCTTTGTAAGCCCTGTCACAAAGATGATCGGCTTTTGAGTCCTGCTACAAAGGAAAGGTCAAAAAGAATTGGATCGAGGCAAGAAAATAACATAGAGGCTATTTTGTATTACAGCTAAATCGGGTGGCAGTTCTTTATAGGCACGAAATACCCTCGTTTTGGCGCCGCTTCAAAGTACCTTTTCCCTAGGAAAGTTCCATTTGTGCCCAGGTCCTCTTCTTTGTCAAGCTCCACACCGGCAACAACAACATTGCTTCTGCGAGGGAGATTTGTGATGTGCCCATACCATTTCAACACTCCTCGAATGGGGTCTGATTTTCCTGGCACATTACACTTCAAGTGCATTCCAATGTTTGGCTTGATATGGAACTTCTCTTCGATTTGTTTGATGCTGTCGCTGTCAAGGTTTGAGCCTAGAGCGGGAAAGTGACTTAAGTTTTCTACGGTTATCTTTGCTATTTAGCCAATGAAAACACAAAAAACGACGACAACAATATTCTTCAATCAATGCTCTCATTCTTTGCCATGGGCCTAACTTTACTCATTGATAATTTCTCAATAAGAATCATACTAATATAAGATGAAATGAGATATGATTTTTTCTATTTATTGGCTAAGAAACTGAGGAAAACAAAATGCATTTCATTTCATGATACCTTCAGTTGGTGATACACTTGTACTGTTCACTTCACTGCTCTTTTCTTTAACAGCAGTTTTAGGCAAATTTGCACCAGTTGACAGTGTCTCACTTTTCTTTTGAGTCTCTGCAGCATCCTTCCCGATCGCTTTTGCTTTGCTCGTCTTCAATGTTGGCTTTTCAATTTTGTTTCGTTTCATTGTGTCAATAATTGAAGCTGATCTTCTTTCTTCTTGGCGTCCAAAATTCTTTCTCTTGATAATTGTTCTTTCAGATAAAGGGGCTCTTACTAATGGAATCTTGTTTAATGCTAAGTTCTCGGCTAATCGCTGCGCCTGTAAATTTTCTTCAAAATTCCCACTGCCTGAAATTTCTGGCTCAAAATTATCGAGTTCATGCTGCACCATGGTATCCTGTTCCTCAGTGGCACCCTCTCGTCTGTTCGAAAAAATTACACAATGTCGTCAAGCAAAGTTAATAATCTTAAGTATCAGCTAGAGTGATTACAAAACTTCTTACTTCTGAAGTTCATAGCATCTCAAAAGAAAATCCTATGTCCCTTCAATGACCTTTTTCATACTATGTGAAATTTATCATGCTTATGCAAAATGCTTAAAATCATGAGGTTAAAACTCTAAAGATTAGCACAAAAGTGGCTTCAAATTTTAATCCTTTATTATGACTCATAATTATTTACTTTACAATTTATTACATATTTACTATTTCTGCGTTCATTTATTGCACGCTATGAGAAATTCAAACACGAAGAGCCTTTGCAAGAAATACACTTCCTCCAAAGTCAGATTTACTTTCGATTATAAAACACTGAAAAAACATTGAGGCGAGAGAGTAGAACACTTATGAAATATTGACAAAAATTTTTAATCACACATTACCCTTTTTGGTTCTGTTCTACTCTTTGGATCTGGTCTTTTGGCCCAATATCTCCTGAATCCCTTCCATCGTATCGGTATAACAAGTCATGTGTTAGCAGAGTGGCCTAAAACAAACCATTTTTGATGAACAGATGATACTTGGCGGAAATGACATTCATAGATAATTTTCTTCTTTTAAATAGCAGTATTTGGATAATGTGGAGAAGACTGGTGCAAACTGAAGTTTGCAGTCTTGTGTCAGCCAACTGAAGACTTCAGCCTTTTCATTAAATCAACTCTTTATTCTATAATAGTGGGGCTTCTTTCGCAAAGAGCAACCCTCAGTTAATCTTGCTCTGCCACCAGTTGGCTGACATAAGACTGTTGACATCAATAACATCAGACGCACTAGAATACTGTTTATGGAAACTGACTGGAGAAAGTTCGAGTTAAATATTACTGTAGAAGACTTCAGCCGAACTATGTAACAGGCAACAACAGGAAAAATAGACAAATTGGCAAACTTCTAGCTGACTTCCAGTGCTACGCTGAATACATTCTTCACAGATAACTATCCAAACTAAAACCTGTCCCTAGTTAACATTTAAGCTATTAAAAATTTCATCAATTTTACCCTATTGACATGGCCAAGAGTTTCTTCTAGCCCATCTATTTGCTTTGGCTGCAATGTAAAGTTGACCATCGTTGCATACCCTGGCGCAACTTCCACTGATTTCATGGACGGTTTGAGTCCCTTTGCTCTAACTGTGACGTCATATGTCCCTGGCACAAGCAGCCTCCAAAAGTCCCCATCAGCAGCACTGAGAACATCGTGTCTGCGATCTCCAATGCTTATACTTGCCCCTTTGATTGGTTTTCCGCTCTGATCTTTAACAAATCCTTTTATTCCTCGATGAGCCTTTTAATACAATGTTAAAAACTTAAGAACAATATAGTTCATTCTATAATATGACGAATTAAACAATAAATTGACAGGATAATGCATAGTCATTCAAAGTAACTTTGAATGAATATGGATAGGGACAAAATTTAGGCTACGTTTTTAGTTTAAATGGCAATCACAGAGATGTTAAGGTTGACCTCATAGGTTGGTTTGATTCCAAAGTGGATCACAAGGTAAAGATACGGATTTTTGCTAACTTTTATTCTGCCAGAATTCACGCACTTAAGCATTTTGTTAAAACTAGTGACTTTCATGATCAAAAGTTAAAATGATCCATGTCGTCAGTTTTCATCATAGCTCATACATGCATATATTTCATTTATTTACAGACAGTTGCTCATTAAAAATTACATATCTTAAAAATCTAAATATTAAGTTCTAAACTGGACTATATGCAATCCATCATATCGATGCATCAAGAACAATACATCTTGAAAACGTGAACAACTTACCATTGACAAATATGACAACAATGCTTTCCTATTTTGCTCCCAAACACGAGCCAACCCAGATATTCCCGGAAACTTGTTGCATCCAAGCTCAACAGTTACCTCCATGCAATTATGCATAACATAATTGTAATCCTGCATACCCCCTGAAATGCTGGCCCATGCCGCACCGTTTGTTATACCATCTATGAACCGTTTAATTGGATGGCTACAGTTCTCTTTCGAGTTAGCGAGGTGCATTGTGGGATGGTTTTCTGAGTAAGCTTTTGCGAGCTGTCTGAATACGTCATCATCGGGGGTGGAACTGTATATACTCTGCCCCGATGGGGAGTCGTCGTAAGGGTAAGAAACTACTAAAGCTCCGCTATGGAAGCTTGCTGACAATACAAAAGGGTATTTTTTCAACCAGTTAATAACAGCTTTTGTCTCGAGTTCAGGATCTGCATTTGAATTCAACGAATTAAAAAATTGATCTGGGAAATTTCGGTTCAGATCGACACCATTTGCGTTTAGCCTTCCCAGATCTCGTGATCTAACCGAGGCCATCTCGTACCCATCAGGATTCATGCTGGGAAGGATATGAATTCTTGTTGAGTTTACTAGCGCTGTAATTTTCTCGTTTTTCTCATAACCCTCACAAAGATACTTGATAAATTGTAGCAAAATCTCTCGACCTAGAACCTCATTTCCATGGATATTTGAAATATACTTAGCCTCGGGCTCACCAGGCTCATGCCTTCCAGGATTGTCAGATATTTCCATTGCCCATAACTGCCTGTTCTGCACAGTACTCCCAATGGAATACAACCTCGTAATGGAGGAGTATTCTTCCGCAAAATATTTCATAAACCATGTCAACTGTTCATAATTGTGGTGAACAATCTTACCACCATCTATTTCTCTAACTCTTTCTCCAACATATGTTAAGTTCATATTTTTAGCACTTTTTTTTGAATTGCTTCTGCTTAAATCTCCCCTGGCGCCGGGAGCTTCTTGCGAAACTTGTGCTTGGTAAGGGGGATATTTTTGATAAGGACGGGAATTCTGCTGAATTGCGTATGATGCCGATGCACTTGGATACGAATGCGATGCTGCGAATTGAGAGTTCGATGAGACTTTCGGCTCGTAAGTGCTCGCTTTCTGCAGATGATGGTTAACATGTGAACGTCTCTCAGTGTGCCATGATCTTTTTGCATCCAGCAAAACCGTGCAGCAAATTGCGATTATTAGGCCACTCAATCTGCCCATCTTTGTATCAACGTTTATTTCATGATCCAACGACTTTTGCAATTATTCTTATCTCTGCTTACTTCTAATTTTGCAACTCTTTGATTTGCTGCGACCAAGCGCTCGATAACAAAGTTTACGAGCCTACCGTAAACGAAATGCGTCTTCGAGCGTCGCTTTTCTGCGGGTGCGTGAATGCAATTTGCATACAAGGTACATGAGTCACTGACAAAATTGATTTTTCGTGCTTCTTCAACATACTCACCTGGCCGCCTTGATTTGATATTTGTGCGCATACTCATTGCGCTGATCATGTGTTTACGCAAAGGGCAAATCAATTTCAGAGCACAAAGGAAACGACAGAAGGAACTCATTTGATAACGACCATGCAAGAAGTTTATAAACTCCAGTATAGCGCGAGCACGGGGCGAAGATTGAAGGCAAGGGAAATGTTTTCCCAGGCTGTTAAACACTTCAAAACCTGAAATATCTTAAGCTTGCAGGCGGGCCTAATGATGTTTGCGGCCATATGTGTTCTTGCTTGTGGGCATGGGCAAGCGCTTGATCGAGCCTCGAAATGAATAGGACCACCTGTGCAATTGGGAAATAGTAAACAACCTCGTTCCTCATAAAACCCTATACAGTTGCATAGGGCCAACACCCTTATAAGGTGAAGGAGAAAAAGTATGACAACGATTATTTTCTTGTAAAGAAAGTAAATGGGTACTAGGATAAAAGATAGGGTAATTTTTGCGCTGCATGTTAGGGAATGTAGACCCCCATGGCAAGAGCTGGTAGAAAGTAGAGACCAAAGATGCTGCACATCGAGTGTGAGTCCACGCGAAGTATATTCTGAGCCTTGCGCTTCTGGCTGCATAGACAGAAGAAAAGAATGCAGTTTCTCTGAATGTTATTGATAAAACTGAAGAGAATGCAGATGAAAAAACTGCATCTTCAGTAGGAAAGAATAGAACATTGGATTGTCTCCAAATGTGTCGCGCTCGTTAGAAACTGCAGTCTTCACTAAGTATGTCCATGAACAGAGAGATTGCTGCTCCAGACACATGCAAGTAGGGGGCTCGATAAGCAATGCCCCCAAAGGAAAAATTTTGAATGTTCTTAGCCCCCTCCAATGGAATTATTAAGCTGGAGATTTACATAAGAAAAAAGGATTTTGCCCCTCCAAGGCAGGTTTTGCCCTCCCAGACATCTCATCCAGTCATATGCTTGCGCTGCTCCCGCTCACAACCTTAGCGTGAAATGGACTTTAATGTAATTAATAATAATAACGTACAGTATCCTCTACATTTGAAGGAGTTCATCAAATTTCTGAAGCAAGATACTGTGTATAGGTAATGCAACTAAGCCAAACTGGCTCCCTGCTGTTGAAAATAGGAGCAGTTTACTGAAGTTTAATCTTAAGATAACCTTAAGGTGTAATGGGAGAAGGTAAGGTGCATTTCCCCGCATACCTAATCAGCTGTATGACCCACATACTTGATAATCTACTTGACATACGACATACGTCATTGCCAGTAAAATGTCATCTCTTTGCAGCAGAGTTATGTATAGATAGTTCAATGGTCTACATGTATATACATTGCTACCCAAAGCAGGCTTGAAAAAATACAAGCAAATCTAAATACAGTTGAGACTCGTAACAGTATATCAACAATAAACTGCGAGACAGTTATGACATCGTAGCGATTAAGAAAATGTTGCTCTTTTCCTTAGTCTCATGTTTATTCTCTCAACAGGGTCGATGAATTCAGATACATCATTTTCGTCAAGTGCTGGCATGGCAGATAAATCCACTACTATTGCCTTATCCTTGTCACTAGTTCCCAGTCGAATTGCTTCGTTCACGGGCGGTGCGTATGGCCTCGTTTCCACTGTATTTGGCCTAGCACTCAGTACGTGCAAAGCGTTCATACTGAGAAACTTCTGCCATGTTATTTCAGCCTCTGCTTGCACTCCAACGTAATCACTTTTTACCTCCCCGAACCAGCCTGAAGGTAATTCGCCAGTCCATGGCAACGGAATGTTATTCTCATCGTCTCTTTTTATGAGTGACAAAAACCATTTCAAATATGCACATTTTGCCTGAGAAATCGTAAGCCTACCTTTTCCATCTTTGTCATATTCTCTGAAGAAAGACTCTAATTTGGACACTTCCCGGGGTGTCAGCAAAGCTATGAGTTGCGACTACGAAAGAAGAATCAAGATAAATAAGAAAAGGTCAAGATAATTATGATATAAATTTGAAGAACAATAACAAAAGTATCACGTAAAGATACTCTTTTTGATAAATCAATTGTACCATTATATATATTTCTTTGACTTTCTGGCGAAGTTACATCTATAGCATTTAAGAATAATTTCAGAAAAGTCTAAGGCTCGAAACTGAAAATATTAAAGAATATTGAGGCTCAACAAAACGCTGGGTATTCTTATAAAAAAGAGTATTATCCGAAAGATAATTCCAGAGCTAATGGCTAAAAGTTATCGTTCCAAGATAAATGAACGTACCTCCGCATGCTAATCATATGTTAGGGGTTTTCAATTAGAATGGAGATCCTAAACAGTAGGTATATTGTGGAATAAGGTCAGGTAGGGGCACGGTTGCTATTTCCTTTCCTAGCCCCTATTACCCTTCTAGTGCTTCTAACAGGCTCCCATTCACTTCCAGGTGGGTACAAGCATTCAATTAAAACTAAAGATTTGACTTGAACTAGAAATATCTTGTACAGCATACGAGGGCCAAAACCTCTCAGGGGCTATTCACAAACTACGTGCGCACAGGAGGGAGAGGGAGGGTTTAAAGAAAAGCGTACGTTTGCGCACAAGGGGGGATGGGGGTTCTTGCCAATATGTACGTACGCAATACTACTGCATCAGTGCATCTAACTACAGCAAAAATCTAATTATCTTTTCCACATACATCCTCAATGTTCAACATGGTGACATCGTGGGTGCTTCTGAACTCGAAAATTTGGTCAGATTTTTAATTCAATGAAGTGACGCAGACTGAACGAATATGCCGATTTTATAATGTGATCGTGATTCTTCTTTTTGTTTGTTAAGATTTTGTTAGAAACAAACTGAAAGTGGTTGAGCACTGTAAGCTAATTGGAGGGGGGTTAACTTGAAAGTGCGTACGAAGACAGTGGAGGGCTATCTAGAAAGAGTGCGTTTGCATGCAATGGGAGAGGTGGTCAATATTTTTGAAATTGCTGCGTACGTTCTATGAGGACGGCCCCTCAGCTGTTCTCTATAATAACCAAGGAATTACCGGCTTTCTCCTACTGAGAAATCTGAGAGCCATTGCTGGAGCAAATTCCCACCACTCTAAACTTCCTGATCCATCTCGATCTAGGTCTTTAAAAAGTGAGACTTCTTGAACTTCTCTCGGCATCGGCATTTCGCTACCGACTAAATTTGCATATGACAGCTTCTTTCGACGAATGTATTTCTCAAAAACGACGGATGTGTCTAAAAGAGAAGTTGCATCGATGATTAAAAAAATTTCTAAAACACGTAACTGTTATCATTCGCATTACACACTGTTTTACAAAAAAAAGTTTAAAAAAATATTAAGGCTCAAAAATTGTTAAAATTTAAGAATAATTTAAGAATAATGCAAGGCTCAAGTTTCATGAAGGTTTAGAATTTTTGTGTATTTGAGTTATAGTACTGCTCCACATTTCTTTTGCTTTATGATAAAGTAAGACATTAATAAAGATTTCAATATAATCCTTTGATTTTCAGACGTAGTTACACCTCCGATATTTAAAAAGAATTTAAGAGTAATAAAAGGCTAAAAACCCTAAAAAGTTAAAGAATATTGAGGCTCAGCGAAACGTCAAGTATTCGCATAAAAAGTGCGTACCACTTTACTACTGTCTACGCTATCATACACTAAAGAACGTCTTTTGCCATATATCTTAACAAAAGATGAGTGGGGTATAGAAGGTTAAATGTGCAAACAAGTTCTCTCCAGAATAGCCCCCCAGAAGTTTCAAAGTGTAGCTTTGTGCCCCCCTGAGAAAATTTCATATGCGAGTATTACTTCCCTCTTCTTTTCATTTTCTGCATTTTTATCTCTTAAAGAGATTAAACTGTAGGAATCGGTGTACAAAATCTTCAAACTTCTATTAAAACAGATTGAAAATCACTTTTCCTTCTCTGAATATAGATGAATGATGAACACAACGTCTATCCTATTTCAAAATGGGCATTTTCTATGTTCCAGAGTGTATTAGTTTAAAAACATTTGCTAGAGGCAAGCCCCCAAACTCCAATCTATTCACAAGCAGCTTTATCATTCCACCTTCTCATAAGTTGGTCTGCACCTACACCCCTTCAGCTGTGTTCTTTTTATCTTTTTTCTTCATAATTGCATTATTTAACAAAAGTCTTTCTGTGTCTTTGCTTGGGTGCATTTTTTGTCAATTTTGATAATTGTGCTCACATAACCTTTCCCTGCTCCTCCTGTATTGATTCATGCCTACTAATCTCGCTTCAACTTTGCTTCTCTATTGTCTCTAATAGAAGGGGGGAGGCAATAGAAAGGGGTGTTCATGTCGACCAATTTTCAAAAAAAAGGGTTCTTAATAGAAGGGGGTCCATGTTGGTAAGATGTTTTATTACAAGGCAATGGAATTACTGGGGTGGTGATACTGGTTACTTGATAATGGATAGCTGGCTGGAGATTAAGACAAATTCTGAGCATTAGCACATTGTATAGTGAAATAGAGAAACATACCAAGAGAAAAGATGATAATGCAAAAAAAATTCCCTTCAATTTGGGCGTTTTGTTCTCACAGACAGGATCGTACTGTTTTTATAAATCTCATAGCTTTCTTATTCAATGTTCTGTGTTTCTGGTCATGACCGATTTGTAACATTTAATAGAAGGGTGTGCTAATAAGGAAAGGGGGAGTGCAAATCCTCCTTACATCAATAGACGGGGGGCTGTCTATTAGAGACAATAGGGTATGCTCGGAAAAACAATGCTCAGAGGTGTGCCTAGGCAATTTCATTTGCAGAGTGTGTGTGAGAAAGGTTAAGGAAGCACTGTGGCCTATAGGATGCTAAATCCTCTGAATCATGATCAATGTTCTTGCAGCTTCGTAAACTTTGGGGGTGTCACACACCTCCGCCACGGTCCCTCCAGTTGGCATTGGGGTGCGACACTCCTTTGCCACGCTCTCTCTAGTACCTTCTTACAAAAACGTGTTGGCTACGGGCCTGCTCCAGAAGATGTGTAGGTTTGGTGCAATAAGAATCAATGATTTGTAAATTTGTGAATTATTTGTTGAGCAAATAAACAAAGCAAGAGTAAATAAATTAATACGAAGAATGAAAAAAGAATTTAAAAGGCAAGCTCACAAAAGATTGAAAGAGAAAATAGCTGTAAATGCATCTTTCAAATTGATCAACTCACCATTTCCAACCATATTATCAAATGACTCGATTATTTTCCTTTTCTCGCTTTCCGTCAATAAATCAAATATATTTTCCTACAAGAAGCAACATAAATCTTGGGATACTCTGACGTTTTTTAGAAAAAATTCTGTTTTTCTTTTTAGTCTTAGATGGGTGGGGGGGGGGGCTCTCTGTCGATTAGTTTATCTACTAGG
>WIPJ01000871.1:24242-39390 GCA_018155075.1 Cassiopea andromeda | reverse complement strand
TATATATATTAGCAGTACTTATGTTCATAGATATTGCCTTTCTTATCCTGGGTGCTGCAGGATCACTAGGTTTCTGGTTCCTGTACAATTCGGTGCTGAAAGCAGTTACGACTCCAGCTGTCAAAGGACGGGGAGGGGACAACCAGGCCAGATGGGTGTGGCAGCCACGCCTAAATGTAAAGATGGTGCTTATCGGAGGCACATGGAAAGGCCGGAGTTTGGGACTCCGATCAGAATTGCTTTGATCACCACGCCTTCTACGTTGGTTATAATACTACTATAAGAGACATTCCCCCCATCCAACCCCGTGCCTTCATGGTGGTTGACCAAAAATTCTAGGACAGTTAATTCCACGAGCTTCAATTAATTTTTATCAATCTAACGTATAATGAAATTCATAGTTTTGACCGCTTAATCCTCAAATACACAGCGGGGGATAAAAAGCAGGGCATTGAGAATCGTTCTCAACAAAATTCACAGAGGGAACCGTATAAAGCATCGTTGTGATTCATGTTCATTACAAGCTGACCCTGATGTCACCTTCAGATGGAATCCAACGTTCAGCTATGTAATTCTTGTGATTGCGGATTCTTACCGCGCAAAACTCGAATACTATTTGTACGGCCCCAAAATTAAAAGCCTCAAACACGCATTTTGACAAACCTCAAAGATAGTCTGGCTTACTAGCAACACTATCCTTCTCCAGTAAACAGCGAAAGATTGGTTTCAGACAAGGTCGTGAATTGAGAGCATTAACTTGCCGTTCGCAGAATTTCATTTCAAATATTTTAGGAGGGTGGCCCTTCAGCTGTGCTGGTCGTCAAAGGGCCCTCCATAACATACATTACAAAAATAAACATACAATATCTAAAATCAAATAGAGTGAACCTAGAACAGTCCTAAAAACATTAACTAAAATGTATATTAACGATAAATAAAATATATACTGCATAAGAAAAAGAAGAAGCAAGATTTAGAATGACTATATCCTATATGCATTTTTTAAAATAGTGAGGGATGATGCCAGCTTTCCCTCAACAGAGAGGCCATTCCAAGTCTTAGCACCTCTGAAAGAGAAACATTTTTGGCCTGTTTTCGAGCTTTTCTTAGGTAGTCTCAAATCAGTTAGTGTGTTTCTTAAGCACCTTGACGACGCAGAATGCGCAACATTGTATCAAGGAAAGGCAGTGCTTTTGGTTTTTGCCCACAACATCGAACTTCTTAGGCAAACAAAGTTTATTTGTCGTCAAAGCTGAGTTTTGTGGTAACTAGTCAAATAATGTGGGCCAAGCATGTTGCAGCCCCATAGATACTTATCTGTCTGTTTGTTTGCAAACCTGAGAGACTGCGGCTTGTGGTGAATGGTAGCGAATGCGTAATTCAAGCTCATGAATATGAAGTTACAGAGCTAATATGACTGTGCTATTTATCTGAAATGAAAGATGAGCAAATAGTTCTGAAACAAATATAGCTTACAGTAAATATGATCAAAGTCCGTGACATGAAGAGTTATAAACTTATGCTCACTTTTTGACATGATGTTCTGCACTTCTTGATAATTCATGTTCCTCATCCAAGCTTGTGCTACTTTTTGCTGACAACGCGGATACAACTTGAAGCTTGGTAAGGACTCTCTTCTTCCCTGAACTTGAACCAGCAGCTCCCATTCTTCCAAACACCTGTAGATTTTGCTACGTGCGAGCGTAGCTACAAAATATCAAGACGTTGAATAATTCTGTTTTGTTTGCTCAAGCACAAATGGATGCTTGAAGGGTCGAACCAATCTGTGAGAGATGCACCGAGCTACAAAGAGAAATATCTTTTGGGATCAATCAAAATTCGCATTAATACCTTTTTGCGACAAACAAAACCACCGTAACGCCAATCAGATTTAACGCAAATCACACTCTTATCAACACGTAAGACATAAATGGCCTTTAACGTCAACCGCATTCTATGAGTTTCTTATAAGTCAAAAGACCTCAATCTTTGGCCAACGACCAGGTTTCCACCATTCTACGTTGGATGACTGTCTTGAATGAAAGGGTATCACCATGTCAAATATGGCACAAAAACTAATATCTATGAAGTTTCTAGAAGCAGAAAGTGTAAGAAAACAAGAAGATGCGACCAGGAATTTCTTCGTGTACATGTAAGCCATTTAAAAGTAAATGCTGAGAGATGTCTCTTAGGGGAAATAAGGGATAATTAAAAAGCAGAGATTATATCTCGTTTGGGTAGTACTTCAAGCTTTACTAGAAAAATAATATTTGATCTTTTCAATTTCTTTGTTGAGGGAAATCGTTAACAGGAGCAACGTAATTAAAACATTTGATCAGCCAATCACAGGGGACAGATATATCTAGCTCTCATCGTAAACAAATGTTGTTAAGTGTATCTTGACATAGTCAGTTTAATTGCACGTTATAATATTCACTGAGATTCACTTGGAATCTCAGTGAATATTATAACAGCAGCGTGCAAGGTTATCTTGAAAGGCTCTTTATATTCTCTGGAACCAACCGGTGGACTTCAACAATCTCTGACAACTGTGGATTACGCTGGGAGCCTGGTCACTACTCAAAACAATAAGCTTATTCAAGAACCAGCTTGTTTACTAGATTACATCAGCTAGCTGTCCGATTTGAAATAAATGGAGGTGGAATATACTGGGTAATCTTCCTGTGATTAAATTAAAACAACAACACAGAATAGGAATCATAATTGATAATCACAATTCTCTTTATGTTTTATGCTTACTGTTACTCCCTACTAACTCTACTAGTTAATATTCATAATCATTTTCTAGCTTAATCTTTGCCACCGAATAGTTGGGGTTTTAATAAGGGGGAATAGCATATTTGCTGAAAAGCATACATTGCGGGCGGGTTGTTAATAGTTGGGGGGTCAATGTTCAATAGACAATATGGGGACCCAAAAATTTCAAAATTGTTGCAATTAGCTGTTAAAATTGTACACGGTAAATAGTTTGTTTTGATTTCCTTAGTTGTTAATATTTGCATTCACAAAGTCAATGTGTTTTACTTACTTATCCTCTAAAAAGCTTTGAGATTAGGCTAGTAATGGGGGGAAGGGGTTGGATTTTTTCAAAATTGCTCGGTTGGGGGTGCTTCGTTTGATAAATGGAAATGGGTGGTGAAATTTTCAGAAATCTATAATCGGGGGCCAAAGAGTACTTCAGTTCTTTAGTCGTATGATGCTAAAAGCGGGAAAGTCTCAATTATCTGTGCTTAACACTGAAACTCTTAGGAGTCAGCCATAAATGACGTTCGCACACTTCTGCCAATTATATACTCCCCTGATCTCCCCATGCATCCACTACAAGATAAAACATCTCTTCCCTGTCCATTTTGTATCCATTGCTGTAAGCTCCCTCCCCTAAGATGTGGATGTGGATGACCCCTGTCTAGGTCAGCTCCTATGATTTGAAAAACCTTATTAGTCAGAAACTCATTACCCCTGAGTACACTCAACGAATAGCAGTCTAAATTCGCAGTACTTTAAGAATGAAAGCTCTAATTGTTTTGCGAAATTGGGTATTCATAATACCATAAATCATAGGGTTAATGAACACTTTTAAATCCACAAGAGTTATGATCAAATACAGAACTTCAGGTGCAATTTCTTTGGTGTTTCCCGTCTCGTTGCTCCTGAGTTGCGCAAACATGTAGACATTAATGATGAACGCCGGTACCCAGCACAGTGTGTACGCAATGACAATAATAAACATTATTTTCGTAACTTTTATCTCGCTCAGAAATAATCGGGATCCTCTAATCTCCCTTTTAGGCCTTTTCTTCTTTGCTTTCATTCTTTTTGCTGAATTACTCATGCTACTAGTCTTTTCCCCTAACTTTTCAGAGTTAAGTGCAATCTTTGGTCTTTCTTCTTTTACACCGGACCTAATTTCTTGTGGCTCTCCTTTTGACGTCGAGGAGTCTTTCCCAATGCCAACATCATCATTATCATCATCATCGTCTTCATCATCATTATCATCATTATCATCATCATCATCATCGTCATCATCATCATTATCATCATTATCATCATCATCATCATCATCATCATCATCATCACCATCATCATCGTTATCATCATCATTATCATCTTTATCGTCATCTTCACCGTACATGTCACCATCATTAACTTTATCTTTAATTACTCCGTCACTGTTCACACCATCACTGCTGACGTCATCATTGTTGCCTTCATCACCACTCACGTAAGCACTGTTCTCGTCATCATTCTTTGGATCATCACCATCATTTATGACAAAATCGCTTGAATCGTTATCATCAACAGCATCATCATCAGTCAACCTCGTTACACATGGTCTTTCTTGCAAAACAACATCAGTTATTTCCTTTATACCATTACTTCTAATGGAGTGAGAAATAGGGTCAGATGGAGTTTTGATGAAAAAGACTTCTTCTCTTACCCTATAGGACCCCTTCTTGCCCCCTGGAACAGCTTCCTGTCGGGGCATGGTTTCGTTGCATTTGGCATTCGACAAGGACTTTGAGGATCCCAAGTTTACAAGAGTGACACTATTATGCGCCCGTAATTTCATATAAATCCTGGTGTATGAAAACAAAATCGTAAGATAGCAGATACCGATTGTGTAAACGTAGAAAGTTATACGAAATCCTTTATTTTCGTTGCTCCAGTCTGTGAAGCAGACACCATGATATGGGCTGTACTTGTACTCACCCCCACCAAAGAATGGAACTACACCAAGCGAAATGGTCTGTATAGCAAGGAAAAGACAGTAGCATACCAGCTTACGGGTCGCGAAAATTCTATCAAATGAAGTGGAGTGGATCATTTTGACGTAACGAACCACACCAATAGCCGCCAGCAGCAAAGCAGAATGAACGAAAGATATTGTTGAAATGAAACCTGAAATTGGACAGTAGACAGGGACAATATCGCATTGCTCCAGTAACTGGGTGTAAACTTTGGGTATCAATATGAATACTGCTTTGGTAAAATCAACGCAAGCAAGTTGTACCAGAAAAATATTTGTCACATTTTGCAAGGATTTCTTCGAACAGAAGGCAGTTATGATTAGCAGGTTCCCGATTATTCCACAACCTGATATGAAAGCAGTAGTTATCGCGTTTGCTTTGACAAGCACTTCGTCACTGTTTATGATCTCACCTCTCGATTCTGTGCAATTCAACATATCTCTACGTTGAGTCTGTTGCAAGCAAACTAAACCTGAATTCCAAGATGGAAATGGCTGCAGCGGCGAATCGAAGGAGCTATATCAAGTGCACAGTGAATAAGAACTTATTAACATTAAACGAAGATATGGGTAATGCAAGAGACTTCCACAAGAGCTGTCTGCTTGATCAGCTGTAATGTTTGTGTTTCTAGCAATGCGTCTAGCTTGAGATGTAGACACTACCGATGCTTCAAAACAAACAACTTGATCGTCTGGGTCTTCAAAAGGCCATGATAATTAATATTTGAGATAGGCTTTGCCGAACTTAACGTTTAACTGCAACAATGGCTTGTCAAAATCCCGGATAAATCCACCTCGCATGTGCTAGAAAAGCGAGAACCTATTTCGCACCAAATAGCAAAACAAGAGCTGAAACTGCTTGCTTGAATACGCAGCTTTCAGCTTCGGATCTTCTATTCAGGCAAGCTGCAAACCGTATTGTGCCACGTCTGTTTGTGCTTTGTATTTTGCAGCCGAAATTAGAAACTTACTAAAACGTCCAGCTATGACCTTTGCCATTTGTCATTGCCAACAACTGAAATGTTTGCAGTTCCTTGTAATAAAAGTGTGGTTGCCAAGAGGCCCGTTTTCAAAGCATCCTTATTTAAGTTTACTAAATATGCTTAATCGACTTTCATAGACATGGAGGGTATAGGGAGGAGGATGGACGAATTCATGGGTGGATGTACAAAGATAAATACTTCCTTCAGTAAATATACATGGTTGCCACTGTATATGAAACGCAAAATTCCCTGACTTTCCTATGGCGAACAGGTCTGGAGGGCTGTGGTAGGTCACGCCCACTAATGACTCCACCCATTTGGTGGCTATGCCAATACTACTACAAGGAAGTGGCTTGCTTACTACTTCAGTACAACGGTATGCACTGAAGGACTAGACCAAAGTATAATCAAGAGCAGTAGTATGAGGTAAAGAAGATATGCATCTTGATAGATGTCTCTCTCCTTGAATTTTGACGAATTAGGAAATCGACCCCGGGAGGAGCTAGGGGTGAAAATGTGCTCCCCAGTCTCTCCAATGGTACCACCAACGATGACAAATCAACAGGGTCGACGGGAGAATTTGGAGGAACTGGCAAGAGAGGAAGATGAGGTCCTCTTCGAGCAGAAAATTTTTAGGGTCGAGAAATTAGCTTTGAAAAATTACTGCTGATTTGCTTTATGAAGTCCCCCAGACCTTGAAGCATTAGATGTTATGAGGCCTTTTGGACCTTGAGGCCTTGGGGTTATTTGCCCCCCTCTCGTCGGCCCGGCCAATCAACGAAAGACACATTAAGACTAACACCAACAGAATATTATTCCCTGACTTAGATATTTTTTAAAATCTTCCTGACTTTTCCAAGTTTTCACTGACTTTTCTCAAAAGCAAGCATTTTCTCAGCTTTTCCAGGATCTGTGGCAACCATGGAAAATTTAGTTGTACTATAAGTAGGTTCGCATACACGTCATACAATGAAAAACAGCAAAGCAGTATGGTATAGGAAGTGGCGTGCCAACGGACTTTTGAGAGGGATGTAGCAACATAGATTTACTGAAAGGCCGCTAACTTTCCCAGATTTACCGAAAAGCGAGGGTTGCAACGGCAGCTCTTATTGGCGTACCAAAGAAATAACGACTGTTTCGGCAGAAAGTGGGGGCCTTGACACCCCCACACTCCTTACTTTGGCACTCCCCTGGTTATAGATAAAGTGCAGGACAGATGCTTCACTACTTCTCCATTAGCGATAAACTTAGCAACGCAACTCAACTTCTGTAGACAAATTACAAAATTACCTTGTGAAGATTGACTCCGCGTTAGACAGCTGCCTCTTGTTAGCTTTCTGATTAAATATGAGCTCAAATAGCCAACGAAATGTAAAGAATTACCTCTATTTCGAAATTATCTAACTTCTAACGTTAAAGAAATGCTCATTCGCAGTTTGGCCACGATCAACATAGGCATAAAAAACATCATACGTGTAATGACATATGTGAGGTAATTACCATAGAAAATGAGGCATCCTGAATCTCAATTACGTAAAGGCATACACAGAGGGGAATAAAAACCAGGAAACGACTATGAAATGACGAATGCATGACCTGACCTACCATTCTGAGACAGATTGTGAGTGTTTCACTATGATACTTTGGCCTAGACACCTAAATACCTCCCCCTAGCTGGTTGCATCAGGGGAAAATGGGGGCAACTTCGCAAACATATATAAACAAGAGGTAAAAACACAAAAACAAGGAGAGAATCAATTAGACTTTACATTAGGGCGGAAAGAAATATAACTCTCCAAGAACGATCTTATTCTTTCAGATCCGTAGATATAATTAACTATTCACTACTTCTAGTTTTTATAAGAACGAAAGTAGAATATATGTTTTATTTCAAGTTTAAGCTGAAATCTAAGCGCAATTATACTCTTTCTACGATGTAGCAACTTTGAAAAATCTCATCTGGATTTAAATACTTCAAATTGAAGGGATTTAGCACAAGAAAGAGTAGGAAATCAGTTGATCGAAGTAAGTTCAATAACGTTTACAAATTTAATTACAGGAAACGCTCCTGTCTTCAAGTTGAAGAAAATTCGATAAACGAGGGCAACAACTGTGTAAACAGGGAAATCGAAAATGAGGCTCTTCTCACAAGAATTCGATGCTATACAAAAGGCAGCTTAAAGGAATAGAGGAATTTGAATGAGAATTTCGGACATATGGGAAAAATGATAAATGTTAAGGAAACTGCATCAAGATCCCGTCCACACATATCCTGATGTTATTGAACACGCAAATTTTGATATTCGCTTTCAGTAACAACAACTGCATTTACACAGTATAGCGTTTTCAAATCAACTGCGTTCACATGCAAACACCGAAGACTGAAAAATATATCATCAGAGAATAACAGAGCATGCGCATTCCAACTTTAGCGCCGAAGCGTAAGCAACTCGAAAGGAAGCCATTGATGATTTACTTAACATACCTTTTTTACAAGAAAAAAGTTTATAAGACAATGAGGCTCAAATCGTCAAAATCTTAAGAAAATCTTGAGAAACTCACGAGGCTCAATTTCCAAAATTTAGTGTTTTTATTGGCCAAAAATCGATATTTCGTTGTCATTGCATTCAAAATGTTAAAGATGGAATTCAAATTCAAATATTCAATATTAATAACGAAAGTGTAAACCACTGTAGCCAGTTTAATTCAGTAAAAGTTAAGAAAAATTTAAGACAATCTCAGGCTCTCAATTTCGGGAAAAGTTGAGAAAATTGAGGCTCAGGCAAAATAATGATTTTCTTATAAAAAAGAAGCGGAGTAATTCAGTAAATTTAGTGGCATTAATCGACCAGTGAAAGAGATGCGTCTTTTCGCTTTTTGACGTGAACACACAGGTAAAAAGGATATTACGCGATCTTTTTTATAAGAAACCTAGCTCAAGGCTTTGTACTAAATGCTTGTTAATTCTTGGCCACATGTTAGTTCTAAAAGTTTCTTTAAAAGTTTCTTAATTTAGCGAACTAAATTGCTGTGAAAGTGTACGCAGAAGGTGAATGTAGCAAATTATTTGTGCTACAACAAACAAAATACGTCAATACGAGTTAAATTCTAAAGCAATGTCATATTCATATTGTTTTGGTTCAGCATTACGTTGAACCAGGCAACGATTTCAATGTGCTATTTGTTTAAAGTTTCTTAGCTCTTTCCTTGTAGTTCTAGAAGCTTCTTAAATTTTAGTCTGTCTACTATTAGGTTTGCTAATTAAGTGGTTTCTTATAAAAAAGAAAACGTGTATCCGTCATTGTGAGTTAAATCTAAAACAATATCACATTCATATTGTTTTGGTACAGCTTTGCATTGAACCAGGTAACAGTTTCAATGTGCTGTCTGCCTTAAGGTTCTTAGCTCTTTCCTTGTAGTTCTAGAAGTTTCTTAAATTTTAGGCTGTCTAGTACTAGGTTTCTTATAAACTGGTTTCTTATAAAGTAGCGAGCACTTGTGATGGGAAACGTTTAATGCTGAATGTTGATCTCACACCAAGATTGAGACGCAATATTTCTACAAGACTTGTACAGGCATCAATAAGCGTTCGTGAATACGGTGTTTTCAAAAAGTTGTGCTTTCAGTTCACGAGAACACCGGATGCGTGTAGACGGAGAATGAAAGCGGTAAAGACGTTGCGTTTTCAACACTATCCGGAAATATGTGGATACGCTCCAAGCTTCTTGTTTACTCGAACCGTGCATGGAAGAAACAAAACATGAAATCCAAGGACGTAAATAGCAACTATTATGTTATGGAATTAGGGAAGCCAAGGTTCATAAATTCAACATGCCAAATTAACAATAATACGGAAAGTAAACTGCATTTACAAAAATGATGTGATTCACGGTTTCTATAAGAAGAATGTTCTTTTCAGACCAGTATCTTTTGAAAATAAAAATTTCTTGACATTTGCACGATTCCATTATCACAATTTTCACACGACTTTCTTAGCAAACACTTTTTAGTTCCAATGTTTGCGCATGCAAATTAGTGGAAAATGAAAAAGTGCCATACTCATTTGAAATGATGATAAATCTTAGTATATTACAAAAGTTAAACTGTTATATCGGACGCAAAAAGACGACAATAATTCTCAGTTTGCAAAACATGTTTCGGATATTGCTTTATCCATCTTCAGTTGTTATACTAAATTGCTAAATAGAATACACTAATAAACGTTGCAAAATCAATAGAAGGTGTAATAATTATTATGTTTCGATACACCTTCTATTCATTTTGCAACGTTTATTAGTGTCTTCTATTTAACAATTTAGTATAGCAACTGAAGATGGATAAAGCAATATCCGAAACATGTTTTGCAAACTGAGAATTATTGTCGTCTTTTTGCGTCTGATCTCTGATCTAATTGGCATGAGAAATTTTGGAAGGATATATATATATATATATATATATATATATATATATATATATATATATATATATATATATATATATATATATATATATATAAACATTTTGCACACAGATAAATAAAATTTTAAGCACATGTAAACTTTTAAACTTTCTTAGGTCTCAAAAATCCAGTACTGAACTTTCTTAGCTTTTTGAGCAGCTGAGTACTACTTTCCTACAAACCAAAATCCTACAAAAAACGTGTATCCTTGAGGTAACTGATTGGAAAAGTAAGTGCTGACGTAATGGGAGATTGTGCGGTATTGTTTGAGGGCAGGGAGAACAATACATGCAGTATTGTGTTTTGGACGCTTCAGCTTCACTGGCTTTCCTAAATACCACTTAAATTTAAGTTGCAAATCAAAATGGATTTTTACACGTTGGTTACCTAAACTCAACACAAACAAATCAACAAACATTACAAGCAAACACACGATAAAATATGTAAAATAATTAAAACAACAAAAACTACGACCGAGAAAATTCTGAGGCCCCAGGGCAAAAGAGTAAAATGAGGCACCCCTGCAAGCGAAGCGAGCAGAAATTTTCAGGGTCTAGAAATTAACTTTGGAAAATTGCTACTGGTTTACTTTATGAGGCCCCCAAACCTTGAAGCATTGGGTGTTATGAGGGCCCTTGGAGCTTGTGGCCCTTGAGCAATTCTCCCCCCTGCCCCCTCTCGGCGACCCGGCCTAAGAATGCTCGCAGCATAAAAATCGTTTAAAAAATAATTCTGCGAGGAGATACTATAGACAAGCACTTAAAATACTCGTAAAATATCTCTAAAATATGTCTGATAGATTTGTCCCCGGATTAAGGAAATATTTGTGACATATAATTAAAACAACCAAGCAAAATTAAAAACTTAAATAAAGATTTAATATCAAAACTTGCTTCATTACATTTTTGATATATCTATTTGTTTGTTGTCAATTATATTTACAGTCAGCTTTGAAATATGGTGATAACTCATAAAATAACCCTAATCTTGTCCAATTCACAGTGTCAATTACTAGGGGGTTGCAGAGTAAAAGTTTTCAAGGCCGGGTGAATCCTGCCCCCTAAAATTCAAAAGACGTCACTACTTCATCTACCAATGATTCACCAAAGTAACTACAAGCGAATGGAAATTTCAGAGAATTCTTTAATAGCGTTCAATGCAACGGTCTTTTACAGCGCTCTCTTCAACTCTGACTTCACAGAAACAAAGGTCCAAAAGTCTTGCGATTTAAAACCAAAACGAATTCCGCTTCCTTATTGGACAAAACATAGCACACGATCCTTCGCAGTGTCGTTAATTTTGCTTTTCCCAAAGCTGATACATTGGAAAATGGATGAATTTGCAAATCCTAGCTAAATTGTTTGCCAAACGAACTGGTTGTTAGAAACAATTCACCTGCTGATCAGCAAAGGGTGGTGCTTTAAATGAGCTATTTGCAATTCAAAACTGGGGCGAATTTCAAATCAATAAGTAATAACTGCGTAATTCTAGAAATCTAAAAATCGCTTATCTCAAAGATCTGGAAAATGGTGAGGATCCTCCTGTGAAAACAAGAAATCCAAAATAAGATTTATTGAATCATGCATTTGTAAAATCATATGATTGCGTATGAAGGCTATAATTTCGTAAAGAGAGAAATATTTTTCAATGTTACAATAAATTCTGTTAACGCACAAAAGCACAAAAAATACATTTTCAAACTTCCATTCGTAACAGAAGAACATTAAGGAGCAAGATTTCAACAAGAACTATGCAACTCGCATTACAGAAATGTCCTTGCTGACCAAAAAGATGAAAAAAGTGCCCTCACTAAGGGAATATCCTGCACCCCCTAATAATAATATTTGCTTGTTATTGCTAGAAGCAGAGCTCTGCAGGACTTACTTTGAAGTCATCGGGAATTAAAAATAACTCATCACTGAGATCATTGCTCCATTCAAATTCTTGAAAAGTTATTTTCGCCGTAATTGTAGGCAACACAGGTATTTCTAAAAAAAAAACAAAATATTAAATGAAAAAATGAAGTATAAGCTTTAAATACTGCATTTAAGTTACAGACCTTCCACAAATTAATAATATCATCACCTCTTTAAGGTCAAACACTTCTAAAACATCCCTTCAGAGTTCAGAATGGATACTAAAAATTTTTCCCTGAAATTATTTCAAAAGAGGCTATCTTTCTGTGAGTCACAACACCAAGCCTGTCTTCTTCCCGGCAACCTTTAAATTGAATATTATTTTCCTTGACTCGAACAGCAAAAATTAATTAATGAAACTTAGCTTCTTTCATTCTACTGCTCAAAACAAATTCATACTTTCGCATTCTCGTCCCAATACAATAACTTTCAAATGTAGTCCTTACTGGTTATTTTCTATCAATTCTTACGCTCTTACAATATGTATTACAAGGAAAACTAATAGGATTTTCTTCTGCCGAATTCCTTATTAACGCTACATTAAATAGCTACTCTAGTGTCTCCAATAGGAGGGTGTGTGAATGAAGGGGGTGTTCATGTCGGCTAGTTTTCAATAAAAAGAGGGTGCTAATAGAAGGGGGTATGCATGTCGGCAGCTTTTCAATAGAAAAGGAGTGCTAAAAGAAGGTGGTTCATGCTGGTAAATTGTTCTATTAAAAGGTGATGTAACTTTCTGCGTGTTCTGATCATGATCGATTTGTAAAATCTAATAGAAGGGGCGTGTTAATAAGCAACGGGGGGGGGGGAAGGAAAATTCTCCTGACATTAATAGACGGGGGGCCGTCTATTAGAAACACCAGAGTATAAGCAAGTAATTCTTTATGACTTTCTCTGACGTGCTAAATTTATCATAGAAGTTCACGGGCTTTTCCAAGTTTTCTGTTATTCCTAAATTTACCTATCCTTTCCATTCCTTCCAGGTCCACTCTGAGCTCTGCATTTCAACTCAGACAGCTCAGATTCGATACGCTGCAGCAGCAACCTCTTACAAGGGACACTGACTTGCACCAAGAAGAGACTACGACACTCCCAAACCTTACAGTAGAACTTTTGCGTAAACACATGCTGAAGAAGTCAGCCTTGGTTTTCGTGATACGCAAAACCAGATTCGTGTGGCAGTACAGAAAATACATCCATTCAATACACAAGGTATATACTAATCGTGGAATTTTATTACCCACATCAAACTATCTCTGAGATTACTACAGAAATGTGAAAAAGTTACCTATTTTCACTGGAAATCCGGATGGAAGTTTCATGGAGATAAATTCTTTCAGCTTCTCGAAGTGTTTTGAAGGGGCGACAACTTCCAGCACGCTTAACAACCTTGAAAATTACCAAAATATTATAAGAAGTATAACAAAAACAATAAATATTAACAATTTAAAGAAATATAACAACATCATTTCTATTATACTTTCCTGGCACTAATGCAGCATGAATATACTAATAAATTTGAAGTAATTATGATCCTAGAAAATCGACATCTACAGCAATGAAATAATAAACAACTAATGTTTAAAATGTAATTCTAAAGATGTTTTGGGGCTCAATGCAATAGTTATCAGCGTCCAGCCCAAGTATCATTTTCTTGGAAGAGACATCTAACATTGAGTCGTCAATGCCATCAAAAAACACAGATCTGGAATTATTCAAAGTTGCACAATTTGAAAATAAGAAAACAAAGTCATTTCCTATTCCTGTTAAGTCTAATTCTCTCTTAAAATGCTCGTCTCCTCTTTGACGGGGTATGTGAACTAAAGGTAAATAGCACGTGATACTTATACGTCCCGTAAAAACATAATTTATACAGTAATTACTACACAAACTTACACATTAATTTACATAATTAATATTAGATAATATCCAGAATACGCCAAAACATATACAGACAATAATTTTCGGATCACTGGGCAAGCAAGATTGTCTTTTCATTTAAGAGTTTCGGAATCTGTTTACATCAAGGCCCAAAAACCTAGTCTTGTGTGGAGAAAAAGAATTTTTGGGGCCAATTAGACGCATCCTATCACGTGGAATCGCATCTGGCTACATATTTCGGTTCAACTTTCGGTGACTATCCGACGTTTCATACTCCGCCGAATGTTGGACGAAAAAAGCTTTTAAGTATGTCTAAAAATGTTGCCGCTTTTTCGTGCTCTGGTTAAGTTCTGTAGTACCAACAGACTTTTTACATAATTGATATAGTAATATACATAATTGATATAGTAATATACATAATTTATATGGTAAATTACATAATTTATGCAGTAATCCGCATAATTCAGGGTTGCCACTGTTATTTCAAGACAAAATTCCCTGATTTTCCCTGATATTTGTCATTCAATGCTACTCATTTCCCCCTGATTTCCCCTGATATTCTCATTATTTCTTTTGACAGATGTGATGTCTAGGTCTTCAAATCTTTCAAATCTAGACGCCTCACACTCTTCTACAAAATGGTCAACAATTTGACTCCAGACTACACAAGAAATCCAGTTCCACACCCTCATGAACCCAACTATGATCTTCGCAGGAATGCTACAGTAGGACAAATACTAGCAAGAACACAAGCCTTCAAATCAAGTTTTTATCCCCACTGCTTATCCGAATGGGATAGGCTAGACCCTAACATTAGACTATCCAGCTCCGTAAAAATTTTCAAGAAAAAACTATTGTCGATTATCCGTCCACCGCCAAAGTCTGTTTACCGCATTCACGACCCTAAAGGCTTATCTATACTAACCCAGCTACGTGTTAGGCTAAGTAAGCTGAATTTTCACAAATTTAAGCATAATTTTAGAGAAACCTTGAACCCCTTGTGCGCGATAAATGACGGTGTCGAGGACACGGAACACTATTTCTTGCTCTGCCACGCTTATGATGTATTTAGAAATGATCTTCTCAATAGTGTGAATGCTATATTGTTGCCTTCTGGTATAAAATGCCCCTCAAATGAAGAGTT
>WIPJ01000871.1:0-14165 GCA_018155075.1 Cassiopea andromeda | reverse complement strand
ACATTTTTTACCCCCCCCCCCCTATAATGACGCTCCTGCATCTGTGACTAAAAATACATAAGAAATATACATACCTTACTTAAAGTGTCAACCAGTTGTGGTCTCCTGCTTTCTAATGACTCTCGATTTTGTACTTTCAACTTTTTGAGTAACAGCTTAACTGTATATGAAATTTGTGAAATAAAAATTTTCTTAACATTGATTTCCTAAGGAGCTAATCTTGTAGCTACAGAAAAATATGAGAAGCAGCATGAAAGATTCATAAATAAGGGCTTCTATGGACAAAAAGTACATCAGTTCAAATACTTCAAATTGCTCTAGGTTTCTAAGTTTGTAGTATCCACAAAGTTAACAACACAAATGATTAAAATGTAGCAGTTTAAATCCAACACATTACTTATTAAATTAGTAATTCATTAATAAGACATTAATATTTTTTAAATTCAAATAAAATTATACTCACTTAGTTGTCTATCTCCATAGCTTACTGCTTCAGCCAATGGAGTCCATCCACTGATATTTTTCATCATTATTGAGGCTCCATGTGTTAGAAGAATAGTAGCACAGTCTATGATAGAGACAAGATTCTCTATCAGCTTTCATGAATACTATCATCTGCTGAGTAATTTCATGGAGGTTACATCATATTTGGTTGTTTTTTTGATTATACACAACTAAAACAATTACTATATTTAATAACAAATTGATGAATAACAGGTCTAAAATAGAATTGTGTCTAATTCAATTATTAACAATTTGAGCTCCAAGGAAGTAACTTCATATCTAGGCTAAGGTCATAATATGACAATAAAGGCAACATAATGGGTTTTGCAGCAGAGAGAACCTATACTAGAAAAATGTTCCCACAAGCAGTGCCACCACAATCCTGCTGATTAGAGAGGGAATGCTGTAGAGCTAAAGAGATACTCTTAAGTCACAGATAGAAAAGAGAGTTGAAATAGTGGGAGATTGGAAATTACCTAAAGCCTAATAAAGGGGGTTGTTAAAATAAATGGGGTGGGTGTAGGCCTTTTCATGAGCAAAATATTTTCATTTCCTTTCATTTTCATTTAACATATTTAAGGAGGGACACCCTTCGGCAATGAAGCTAATTTCCAAGGGGGCCTCCACTTAACTACTTACTATAAATCAAAAAATAATGGAAACGGTAGAAATTAAAATACAAATATCCTAAAACCCTAGTATAAGTATAAGTAATTGTAGAAAGAAAAAAGAAAAAGATTAAAATCCTAATCAAGTGAATTATCTAAGAGAAGCCTTTTCTTAGAAACTGAAAGAGAGGGTGTCTGTTTAACATGAATTGCAAGGTTATTCCATAACATGGCTCCGTGGTAAGATTAAAATTTTTTGCCCATTTGAAGAAGCATACATTGGGAGCCTCAGATCTGTTGCAGTATTTCTCAAGTCTTGTGAGCTGCAATCAGAGTTTCTTTGAAAGAGGTTGCAACTATATTGAGGAGCCTGATTATTTAAAGACTTAAAGACTAACTTTCATGGGGTAAGTAGCACATGCAAATGATTTTGTGTGCACTCACACTACTAAGAAAATCTTTACACATGTATGATTAGATCAAATCAAGAAACAAAGAAAGCAATTGTATGGTGCAACAAAGATAAAAAATTAATCAAACAGATTTGTTCAAACAAGGAAACTACTGTAGCATAAATGATAAATGTAAAAGCACTTCTTCATTACTAAAAGCTACTCCTGAAAATCACAAGTAAATGATGATTGTGGTGAACACACAATGGTGGGTGGAAAGTATAAAGAGAAGCTAAAGCTATATCTTCCATATGGCAAAATTGGAATTTGAAGTCACCAGAAAACATTCAAGAACATCTATTTGTCAGGGTGATCTATTACACATGTTATTTGATCTGTGTGTGGGTGGGCACGTGTGCATATAATTGCACATGCTATATGACAAGGCCTGTGGGTTGATTTCATGAGCTGTTTTAACTATAACAAAATCAATGACATGATTTTCCACGCTACTTAACAATCAATCAAACAACAGACTGTCCAAAGAAAAATAGGAGGTCTGCAACATCGATTTCCTGGGTGGTTTTTATTCAAATAGTAAAAGAGGGAGAGGGTATGCTTGTTTGGGACTAAAGAGTAGATATTTCGCCAATTAGTGGTGCTAGCACGCATTAAACAAAAAGCAAGACTTTAGCATGAATTATTAATGAACATGTGAATGCTTTATATTAATTGAATAAAAATGAAACAGGTTAAACAGAGAAAATCATGATCTGTAACAAGTTACCAGTCCATTATAAAGAACCATTCAAGTAAAAATGATTAAAAATATGAAGACATACCTCTCCTTCCCAACATTGCTGCAATATGAAGTGCAGTGTTTCCTTCAAAACAAAGAGGTTCCTTTAGTCAAGTACCCACAAACAGGGGCAAAAACTAGGGTACTTTGATTGGAGGGGCATGAGGGATAGCCACCTGAAAAAAGAGCATGACCTCTCAATGATAAAAGGGGGTGTCATTCCTGAAAATCAATATATCTATGGTATATTAGCCCAAGAGAAAAATTAGTTGCCAAGTGTGGCCATACAGTATTCCAGGCCCTCAAAACTACCTGACCAGTACACAAGCAGCCAAAAAAATTGCCAGACAAAAGTCATCATATATTATTATTGGGGGTTGCTGAACACACATATCCCCAAAATTTTGCTCCTGCTCACATATAGTGTTGAAAGAGATGCACATTAGACCAACACAGAACCTTAAAAGTAGTTGTAGTATGGAGGAGCAATACCTCATCAATTCAAAAAGCTGGTATGATTTGCCCCCCTCTCCACCATAATAACTGATCTGAAAAACCTGATAGAACTCTTGCACCCAGGCTATAGTAAAGACTGGCTTTGCCCTTCAAGGACAACACCCAAATCTGTGGTTGAAACTCATGCTTAAGGTTCAATGAAAGTCAAAGCCACCTTCTCATTACATGTTTTTTTTATAAGAAAATCATCATTTTGCCTGAGCCTCAATTTTCTTAACTTTTCCCGAAATTGAGCCTGAGATATTCTTAAATGTTTCTTAACTTTTGCAGAAATAAACTGGCTAGAGTGGTTTACACTTTCATTAATACCATTGTATACTTGAAATTGAATTCCATCTTTAACATTTTGATTGCAATAACTAGGAAACTACCAATTTTTGGCCTATAAAAACACTTAATTTTGGAAATTGAGCCTTGTGATTTTCTTACGATTTTCTTAAGATTTTGATGATTTGAGCCTCATTTTCTTATAAACTTTTTCTTATAAAAAAACGTGTATTGTCGCAAATGTGTAAATTATACTATAATCAATTGACACAAAGGCATTGCATTAGGAGTTCTTAACATTAGTGACTTCTTGTGAGTTTCAAGAAAGTATTTCATTGGGTATGTCTTTTGATTGAGCATGCGGGGCATAAAAGATAAGGCTGTAAGTCCATAAGAAGCCGAAAAGCCTGTTCACGTGCCTAATAATGGATAAAGAAGTTTGAAGGTTTGGCACTCAATTACACAGTGGGCTATTCGGCACTTCTTCCTTGCAACAACAGGGTCACTTTCTCAATAGTACGAGTTGAAAGGCATTCCCTGCATACTTTACAGTAAAATACACTCTAACAGCATCTTCCTATTTGAGCTTTTTATTCAAAATTGCCACAAACTCCAGAACTGTTCAATGCGAAGTAGGGAAAATATAAGGATGAAACATTGAACCGGCAAATACCTCCAGAAGCTATAGGCAATTTATAAACTTAACTTTCAGAGTTCCTATCAAAATTGGGGTGCCCATTACTTGAAGAAATAAAAGCAACGCTGTCGTAATGGAATTAGGTTTTTCCTGATGTAAAAGCTTTACTTGGCGACTGTTAATAGTATCAAGCCAAACGTTCTATTTGCTCAGCTGAACGTACACATATCAATATGGTAATAAAAACAAGGGAAGTCCACTCTAAAATCATGAGTATCCACGTAGATTATTATCATAGTGACATGGCATATATAAAATAGTCTGTGTATAGGTGGAATGAATTGCTATATTTAATCGAGCAATTTTTCGAGGATGCGCAAACATTTACAAACATCTGCACTTACCAATCTGATCTTTTTCGTCAACATCATGATTTTTTAATAGCAGAGACAATTCTTTTAAATCATTATCAAAAACAGCTTTCAGCAAGGGGAATTTTTCTTTCACATCAGTTGAGACCATTCTATTTTGGCTGAATTCTCGTGACCAACGCCAGCCCAGTCGTCGTTTTAGGCCAAAAAATTCCAGCTATTGAATTGCATTACACGGTTTGTTTTTAGTAGAGCTTCCGGTTACGTACACGGTAATCCGGAGTCAGACTGTCCCAACCGGATACCTCACTGGTATCTTGCAGAAATTTTGTCGTTTTGAATAGCTTGTCCTGTTCAATTCATGTAAAATCCATCATTTCATGCTTGCAGCTCGAGTTTGTTACATGCACCAGCAAGAATACAGAATGTGTAGTAAGATCCTTGCTTATCCCTGGGGGTTTATCGAACTTGTACGGTTACGTCAACCATACAACTTTAGATAAAATTGGGGGCGGATCCCATCCCAAGAATAGACAGGCGTGTTCGTATGCAAATGAGTGCTGTGTAACTCAGCCCCCCACGATTTTTACCGAGTCTCCCCGTCGGCACCTAAAATTCTATGTACTGTCATGACATCAATGACCTTTTTTAAAGTTCTTTTTAGCCAATGTGATTGGTTTGTCCGTTGAAATTCTTAGAAACCGCTCACTATCGGCACTTGACAGCACTAGCCCCCAGAATTTTTTCTCTGGCGCCACTACTGGTGTGACCATGTGTGTATACCTTCATTCGTTGAATGGACTTCACAAACAGATGGTTCTTTGTTCAGCACGGTATACTTGGTCCTAATATTTAATGTGTGATTTTAGTTTTTCAATTAATTCAATGTCTTGTTTCGGACGCTGATGTATTTTTGGATGTAGCTTTAAATATAGCAATCTGTTGCTATTTTTTGCCGCTCAAGTCTCTTCGCTCAGTGTGAAATGTAGTTTCCAGGGCATTAGAAAATGCCACATATCGTCGTTACAAACCTTTCCAATATGACTTTCCAATTCAATCTTAATACCAAATGCACATTTCAAAACTTTCATTTTCTTACACGAGCACTTGCATAAAAATATACCAAAGTACTTGATCTCATGCAGGCGATGGTGCAAGGAACAATCTTGCAGTTGAGATTTTAAACTTTTAAATAGACCAAGAACTGACAAAGAGTGGACACAAGAATTATATCCGCATACGAGACATATTTGAACACCAAACAATACAAAATATAAAAAACATTGATCTTGCCCAGTCCATAAGGAACAGATAAACACGTGGTATTAGTTATTAAGCTGTTTCAAGGAAAAAACTAAGTTGAAAAACCGGTGTTTTTCTAAAGAAGCTGCAAAGGGCCAGGATTGCAAGAGGCAAAATTATGCTGTACAGTAGAGAAATTCGCTGTTAAGCTCTGCAAGAGCATAGTTAGAACCGGTTGGTGGTGAGGCAGGAATACTTCTAGATGGATATTCACGCTATGAATCTATGGTATAACTACCATGGTCTTAGCATCTGAACTGAAACAGCAAAAATACCACATATTTTTTCTCTATAGAGCAGGAATTCCAATGTATACAAATTACAAAAAAATTGCATTTACAGAACATATGCTATAAGCATCCTAGTGACAATGTTGACAGAATCTTCTCAGAAAAGATGGCAATGTGACACAAATGTGAAACCATGCAAGCATCAAAACCTCCATGCAGTTTCGCAAAAGTTTACCTCAAATAACAGGAAAGGGGGTAGCATACTCTTTGGCATCGAATAGTAAGTAGGGGCCTCCGATTGCAGATTTTTTAGAATTTCGCCACCCATTTCTTACTAAACACCCTACCCAACTAAGCAATTTTGAAAAAATCCAGCTCCCTATTCTACAAACCTAAAAATTTCAGTTTTAAAAAGGATAAGTAAGTAAAACACATTGACTTTGAACGCAAATCAATATTAACAACTAAGGAAATAAAAACAAACTATTTATTTACCTTATACAATGTCAACAATTAATTGCAACAATTTTGAATTGTTTGGGTCCTATACAGTCTATTGAACATCGACTCCCTGAACTATTACCAACCTCAATTTATGCATTTTTAGCAAAATAATAAACCCTCTTTCCTTATTATAGCCCCTTTCTATTTAGTGCCAAACAGTGACTGGCAAAAAACATTAAGTCAGGAGGGAAGCATGAGCCATATAAATATTGGATGGGATATAAATTCTGTCAGCTACAATGGGAAAAAATAAAGCGACAGAAGGTAAAGGTTATTCTTTGCTAGTATGCAAATTAAAAGCTGTCGGTTCTCAAAGATAACTAGCACTATGTTTGGTTTTAAAATTTTTAAAAGAACGCCTGATATTGCGGATAATAAACCTAGAATTTGGAGTTGACGATGCAAGGTCTCGCAAATGCGACACTTTCAATTAACTGCCATTGCCTTCGCTTCAACGCTAACAAAGTTACGACATGTTACGAGTACCAACGGGCGTTACAATCACCAAATGAAAATCACATACTTTACTGGACTTTCTACCGGACAGTACAACCGGACAGCACCACGGGACAGTATTACGGGACAGTCACGTCTATACAAACAAGAATTGTCCCGTTCGCGTTTTGCAGTTTCTGGGTATCGCTAATACTTTTACATTATTAAGATCAACCTAATATTATGGCTAGATGCTCAAAAGTTGGACAAATGATAGCAGAGATGCGGTCCATTTTGGCCTAGGAAAACAGCACCTATATTCCTTCTAAAATCTTCACAATTGTCATTATATCTGGATTGCAATGAGGAAGGACAAAAATAGCGTTTTTCCATCAGGTGAAAATTCTTTTTCACAAAATAATAAGCACCCTAGACATATGGAAGAAATATCAGAGTGAAGCGAATGTGCTAAAAAATAAACCAGCCTCTGCCACCACATGCCTCATCTGTTTAGATACCATAAAATCTGCTAATAAATGTTATCACATAGCTACGTTGAGATCACAATACCCAAACTAAATCGCACGAAGATTTACGTAACATTTACTGAAACTGACTGCCCCTCCCTCCTCCCAGCTGCAACCCCTCCCCCCTCCCTTCCCTTGGAGTGAAGCTACAAGATATATGATGCTTTACGAAGCATTTATCTTTACGTTTCAGGCGCTGAAAGAGAAATATATATTAAATTTAAAAATAATCGAAGATAGAAAATTTCCAATTCCAATTAATAACATGTATGACGAATTAAATTTCCATAAAAGGTATATTGCTATACAGTTTTTCCTTAAGCTATAATTAACTTCTGATTCCTAAACATTGACATCAAGCATACAAAGGCATGAATTCAGAGCCTGATTATCTATATTTTACTACAAAACAAGCTAACTTCTAGGCACTACATAAACAATGTTGGAAGAAAGATTTGTATGGTTGAAGAGACAAGGGGTTCAGGGTTTTGGAGCTTAGTGCACTTACAGAAAAAGACTCACTGAAATTAAGCCTAGTTTACACAGCAGAGGAAGCTGATATGCAAGAAAATTCCAACTTCTAGGAAGGAGCTAGAAGGGGTCTGTGAATTCAATTGATAACGAGTATTAGATCTGGGAAAGTATAGATATAGCAAAAAGAATGCTCACCTAAGGGTTAGACGCCATACTGTTGAGACAACCTTTCACGTAAGGGTACAGGAAACTCGTCGGAAAATCTTTTCCAATTATCAGCGCCCACTTCGTTTTTGAATCCATGAAGAATCTGATGAGAAAATTATAACGAAGTAATCAAAAGTGGAAGACAATCTATAAATCTATTTTGATAATGCACTAAGAGTTTTTCATCCATTAAAAAAGAATTAAAATACTTGGACACAGATAATCAACAGATAGTAGTTTATGAGCATATTCATAGATCCCGTCTTTCCGACATCTTGCACTGATTTCATCTTGATTTCATAACTGGGAAACCCCCAAAAGATACGTAAAATAGACAGAGAAAACAGTTGAACCCGAGCAATCTTGACAACTAAATCGCTTAAGCTACAGTTTTAACAACAATGAAAATATATTTTGTCCTAGAATGATGTTCGCTGTGGCCTGCAGCATAAATGCGAACACAAACTATTTCAAATAGAGATTTCACCTTCATGAACATTTCCTTCAGGTCCTGAGATGGATCCACCCAAGATGCGACGGCATCACAAAAGAATATAAAATCCTGCGGAGAAGAAAAATGATGAAGGTGAGCCGAAAATTATTGAACGAATAGTGCAAAAGCATACAATGGTGGAAAGTACCAACTATAAGTTGGTGTCCAGGCTACTGACTATATGTTAGTGTCCAGGCCCCTAGACTCGATACACGTAATGGGAAGTGCTAAGCCGGACACAAAAATGTATCATTTTAAGTTTCCGGTTTGAAATGGCAGGAATTTTGCACCGGTTGCTATTGCGAGAAGCAATATTTAACCATAGCGAGCATTTGACATTCTAACCCAGCAATCAATAAAGACATTTCAAAACAAAACAGCATCTGCATAGTACACCATAAAACACATACGGAGATAATTCTTGTATGTTTCAATCAAGATTAGCTATACAAAGGCAATCATATCTCTGTGGCAAAACAGTGCTTCAATAGAAACGTTCTTCCTTTTCGTTGAAGAATCATAGACAACATTCACGATTAAAAATCTTGAGCCAGAAAATGAAGCACTAACCTTGATAATGCCTCCAGGGTTCACTCCAATCATGCTACAGACTCCACGGAATGCCGAATCCTTTTCTTCGTTATCTCTAATATTTCTCAGAGAAGTACACCTAAATATTCAAAAAGTTTTAACTATCAACGTCATGAAAACTATTATTTAATTCATGAGTATTTATAGTCTCTAGTAGAAGATGCTCCTTCTATCTTCATTTCAGCTTAACAACACATGAAAAAAGTAATGAACTAAGAATGTGAAAAAGACAAGTTCCTCTACTCCCTAGACTTGCAAAAATTGTAATTTCTAACTTCATAGGTAAACAACTACACGTTTTTCTTTATAAGAAAAAAGTTCATAAGAAAATGAGGCTGAAATGGTCAAAATCTTAAGAAAATCTTAAGAAAATCACGAGGCTCAATTTCCAAAATTTAATGCTCCTTATTGGCTAAAATTCGATGTTTCGATTTTATTGCATTTAAAAAGCTAAAGATGGAATTCAAATTCAAGTATTCAATATTAATAACGAAAGTGTAACACAGTTTAGCCAGTTTATTTCAGTAAAAGTTAAGAAAAATTTAAGAAAATCTCAGGCTCAATTTTGGGAAAAGTTAAGAAAATTGAGGTGCAGGCAAAATTATGATTTTCTTATTAAAAAAAACGTGTATACAAATTAAGAATATAGTAGAATTGATCCAAATTGAAACTAGAATACAAAACGAAAACATCAGCAGATAGAACCTTGAAAAAAATTCATAACAAGAAGCTATATTCAAGGCATTCCATCCTTCAATCAACTCTCTTTCATCACAAACATATATGTTAACTCTCTTAAACCATAACAAAGACACTCTCGAAATGGCTATATATAAATTAGCGTTATAAGTGTTTGTAAACAAATACTGGAAAGTTACGGCAATGGGCCTAAATTATGTGAAGGTAAATAACAAACAACAGTGATGGTGTTTCTTTTAGGAGAAATACATCACAGCTACCGGAGCTCAACTGATGTTTATATCAACAACGCAAAACAAGTCTACAACTGAAACGACAAAATAAGATAAAACAAATAAAAAATTCAGGCTTCCATTCATGAACAGAACATCCAAAATTTAGCACCAAAAAGCGATAAATACTGCGAACTATGGAGCTAGGAAGACATCCATAGAACTTGCAAGAAGACGGTGTAACAATAAGTTTTTCTCTAGAAACATTTAACAAACGCCCAAAGCTTTCAATTGAAGGCGGTTATCGCTGGCTAATTCTGCCTAAACTGCTCTCTATTTTGCCTTCAAATGACGTAAAAAAAGTACATATAATTAGTGACTCTCCATGGCATACAGCCGCTTACTCTAAATATTATTGAAAGCCTTCATGTGACTTTATTAAAAACCTTTGCTATGCATCCTATTCAAGTATGAAATGTTAACAAATTTTTGCGGGCAAATAGTTTATCGATAAGGAGACCACCATAAAATTGTTATCTGTATACATAGCTTTTACTAGTTGGCCTTTCATCAAAAGATTTATAAATAAATTAGGAGCTCAAAGTCTAATCCTAAATGCTCTTTGGCATCAAATAGAAGGGGTTGAGGCATATTAAGGAGAGGGGTTGGTATTTTTGCAAAAAAGCATAAATTGGGGTGTTGTTAAAAGTTGGGGAGTGTCAATGCTCAATAGACAGTATGGGGACCCAAACATTTCAAAAGTATTGCAATTAGTTGTTAACACTGTGTAAGTTTAAGGTAAAGAGTTTGTTTTAACTTCCTTAGTTGTATTACTGATTTGAGTTAACAAATTCACAGTGTTTTACATAGTTATACTTTGTGAAATCTTTAGGTTAGTAAAATGGGGGAGGAGGTTGGATTTTTGGGCAAAATTGCTTAGTTGTGGGGGGATGCTTAATAAATGGAAATGGGTGGTGAAATTTTCAAAAATCTGTAATCGGGGGCCCCCTACTATTTGTTGCCAAAGAGTACATTATTCCTTTAGCAACAATGCTCCTGGGTGTGAAGATCATAATGCATACAAAATAAATGGGACTTTGACTGATAACTAACGGGGAGGTGGAGGGGGCTCTCGTCGTCCACGCATTATTATGAGAAACCTGGAACTTGGTTCACTTAAATTTAAAATAACCTTAGAAAGTGACCTAGAAAAGGATATAAAATATTGTGAACCAGTTAATTTCCTAACAGTTCTTATAAAAAAAAGCACTGCGCTTTCAAAAGAAATACACGTTTTTTTTATAAAAACGAAGTTTATAAGAAAATGAGGATCAAATCGTCAAAATCTTAAGAAAATCACGAGGCTCAATTTCCAAAATTTAGTGTTTTTATTGGCCAAAAATCGATATTTCGTCATTATTGCATCCAAAATGTTAAAGATGGACTTCAAATTCAAGTGTGCAATGTTAGTAACGAATGCTTAACCCATTTTAGCCAATTCTACTTCAGAAAAAGTTATGAAAAATTTAAGAAAATCTCAGGCTCAATTTCGCGAAAAGCTGAGAAAACTCAGGCTCAAGCAAAATTATGGTTTTCTTATAAAAAAACGTGTAGTTCATCTTCAATCATCTTTTACTTCCAAAGCATTGCAGTTAAGGGGATATGCCCCACACCTTCTTCTGCAACTGCAGGCTTTGCAACAACTGTTATCATAAATTTAGCCTAAATTTAAAGTACATTTACGTTAGGTTATTTTACTACATTACGTTAGGTTACATATGTAATAAATTCAGGTTTCGTCTGTTTTACTTTGCTCTTTCATTTACAGTATATACTATGTTGCATAATTAGCTTCACAGCTAGTTTAGTTGCCAACTTAAAATAAGTTATATCATTATTAATAATATTATTAAGATTGGGACAGTTCTGGACTAGTGCTATGCTAATCATATTGATCAAGTTTTTACTTTCCATCTTGTCTTTTTTAATTTCAATTTATGCTGTAACTATCCAAGTAGTCACCTGTAGACTAAATTTATAAGCGAGGTCTACAGTTGTATTGTAATTTGTTACAGAAGCTTCCATAATTATTATTTCTTCTACACCTCTGGTACAGGGAGATATGCCAACAATTCGTACACGAACCAACTGACACAAAACGAATTCAAAATAAACAAAAAGTAAGACAATATACAAACCAAGGTCGAATGAACTGTTGTAAACGGGGTGCAACGTCATTAGGACAAACTAGACCCAGTCTCCCAATTGTGATTGCTAGCAGAGACAGACACAAACGATGATTACAAACACACGTGACATAAAGAATAACAAGTAAAAATATATCAAAATACAGCAACTGGGCCTAACGCTAGCTGGTTACAGAAAAAACTGTCTCTAAATGACATAAAACTATACAAAAGGTACTTCATTAATTCGACCAAGGCGGCCTGAGGCTGGTGCATGCGTAGTACGTCCAGATGTGGATTCCCCCTCAGCTACATTCGGCCTAATCGGCTAATTGAGAAGTTCAAACTGTTTGAACTTTTCATTGGTTGATAATCCCCTTCGCATGCACAAACCTCGGGGCGCCTCGTTGCATTCGTTTAAGTGGAAACCGGCGTTAAGAGACTTAAGAACAGTGTTTCTCAACCTTTTTTACCCATGAACTTTACCCTTTTCTCGGATTTTTTGCGGTAGACCCCTTTACAGGTGTTACTCAAAATAAAAGCTTATTATTTTGCATTGAAAAGAGAGGTAGATAATTGCTTTGAAAATTGATTGTTCTTGCCACTGGTGGACAGATAGGTAGAGGGGTGAAAAGAAAATATAAAAGGAATTTTTAAATAATTCATATTTACCCTCAACTTATTCTAAAATGGAGTACGTTTCAAAGAAAAATCTATTTTATGAAACAAAATCCTCTCTTGAAGCATTATTACTTCATGAGCCACCAAAATATCATTGTTGACATCCAAGTTGTAAAACAATGCATGTGGACCCCCAGATATATTGCATGTACCCCAGGGTTATCGCATGGACCCCCAGGGATATTGCATGTACCCCCAGGGATATCGCATGAACTTCTAGGTTCCACGTGGATCCAGGTTGAAAAGCACTGTCTTAGGTCTTTACTGAGTTATTTGATCTTTGATTATCGATGTTAAGATTACAAATGTAGAATTTGATTGAAGTGTAACAAAAATGCGAGTAAACCAAAAACAGAAAAACAAGCGATAAAATAATAATAGTATTAAACAGATGAAACTAAGAGAACTTGTTCTCGAACTAAATTGACCTTCCATCGACATCTTGAAACCAAAGAAGATTACTTGTCCGGTATGGTTTCACAAATAAAACAACGCCATCATAATTTGTAATCCGTCACAGCAAATGCAAAGTCTTTGTGTCAATTTCTTCCAGCATTTATAGAGCCAAACAAGTAGGAATCAAAGTTCAAAGATATATTGTATGTAAATAATTGCATTAGACTGAAGAATAATGACAAATTTAATACAACAAAGATCAGAACAAACCAGTATTTTCTAATAAGGTTTTCGGGGTTTTTGGTCGGTTAATAATCTCAACCAATCGAATCAAAACCATCTCTACGTAATCTTTCATTTCATGACCTACAAAAGACCAAATTAATCCGCGATGAAAAGCTCATTAAATCTACGGTAGCAAATCCAAATATGCAATGTTTGCCAATTGCTCTGAAAAATAAAATTTGTGCGGAAAGGCTGCATGTTGAAGTTGTGTGGCACGGTGGTATGGTAAGGTGACAGTGACATAGGGTGACGGGCTACATGATGAGATTGTGTGGTGAAATTGTGTGGTGAGAATGTGTGGTGAGGTTACATGGAAAGGTAGCGTCAGAGTTAATGCTTCTTCAATTAGATAAAAGTTAAAGACTTTTTAAGGAGCATTTAAGTACCAACAAATAATATTTTTCGTGTGTTTCCTTGGTAAAAAGCAAATCATATCTTTTACCCAAGAATTGATTAGAAACTGGAGGTTCTAAGAAGCATTCTTCTAGAATGTACGAACTTGAGGAGCTTTTAAGCGCTCTTAAAAACGTAAATTAAATCTAATGAGTTTTTAAAGAGTGTAAGAAGTAGAAAGAGCCCTGGGCATGGTGAGATTTGATGGTGAAAATGGGAGGTGAGGGCTACATTATGAGGTTATATGGCAAGATTGTGGTGAGGTTGCAAGGTGAGGTTGTGGTGAGAATGCATGGTGAAGTTGTGTAATGGTGAAGTTGTGTAGTAAGGTTGCATGGAAAGGTGGCATGGAAAAGTTTCATGGAAAGGTGGTCTGGTGAGAGTGGGTGGGGAGGCTACGAATGATGTTGCATACTCTTAAGTGCCTAATTGTCGGGGGTCGGAATAAGCAGGGGG
>WIPJ01000870.1:45513-68127 GCA_018155075.1 Cassiopea andromeda | reverse complement strand
TTCTCCAGGTCAATAAAGACAGCGTGCAGTTCCTTTTGTTTTCACGGTATTTCTCGTACAGTTAACGTAAAGCGAAAATGGCTTCTGTACCACTTATCCCAGGTGTGAAGCCTCTCTGGTCTTCCGCTGTTGTGGTCTCACTTCTCACCCACCCGTCTATTATTCTTTCATAAAGCTTCAGTGTGTGGCACATCAGCGTGATTCCTCTATAGTTTAAACACGCCCGCACATCTCCTTTCTGCTAGAAAATCGGAACCAGGGTGCTTTTCCTTCACTCATCTGGCATTTTTCCTGTGTAGAAAACCCTCTGTGTAAGCCTGGCCAGCAGATTCGCAGCTTTATCTCCCAGCACCTTCCAAGCCTCTATTGGGTTTTCATCTGGGCTGGTGGCTATCCCATTCTTCATTTTCAACAATTGCCTCCTGACTTCAGACTCTGAGATTTTTTCTACTAGTGCTTGATTTGGGTTCTTGTCTCTGATTGGCTTCCAGCTGTTCTCGGTATTAAGGAGCTTACTAAAGTACTCTCGCCAGTGGTCCTTGATGTCACTGTCTTTTATGAAGTCTGTTAATTCCTTGTTCTTGATCATGTGCACTCTAGTTACATCCTTAGACTTCTTGTCTTTGAGCTTTGTTACCTTGAAGATGAACGACCTGCCACCGTCAGTTTCTATCTTGGAGTAGAATTTTGAATCTGCTGTACTTTTCAACTCAGCCACTGCTTTTTTTGCCTGTTTTTGGCTACTTTGTATTGCTCCTTGTTTTTTGTCAGAGTTATCAAAGTCTAGGCATTTTTTGGCCTCTTTCTTAGTTGCTATGGCTTCTTGCACCGTTTCCATTCTACCACCAAGTTTCCTTGCATTGCTTCTTTCTGCCTGAAGTGAATCCCAGGATCTCTTTCCCTGCTTTCCAAATGATCTCTGCTGTTTTACTCCACCATGTGCTTGGATCCTCAATGTCTGTGCCCAGCTGTCCCCTAATGGTGAAGCTGAATTCATCAAAGAGTTTGCGTTCTTTGAGTTTCCACCATTTGATCTTTCTTGGCATTGCATATTTTCATCTTTTAAATGACTGTATCTCCAGGTCAATGCATAGTACTTGGTGTTCTGTGACATAGGTCTTGCCCAATATTGTCTTGGTGTTACGGACCTCCCTCCATTTAGCTATTGGGTATAGGATGAAGTCAATTTGAGTTTGTTTTCCCCCACTATTGTCCTGCTTCCCGAAGAAGTATTTGCTATTCTAAGCTCATTTGCCGTAGCAAAGTCGATGATGCTATCTCCCTCCTCATTTCAGATGCCGACACTGTTTCCCACATGAAGTTGATGGCAGCCTGAGTTGCCCCGTACTACATTGCCATTGAAGTCACCACACACTATCCAACATTCATCTGTGATCGCCCTTATGATGTCGTACAAACATTCCCAGAAATCATCCTTTTCTTGCTGTGGGTGGCCCACTTATGGGGCACAACAGGAAACGATGGTGAGGCATTGCCCCCCAAAGTCCAATCTCATCAGCATTACACGATCGTTGATTCTCTTCACTTCTAGAACTCCTTTTGTATGTTTCTTGTGAAGAATGATACTGACTCCATTCCAGCTTGACACTGTCCCATTGCAGTAAAGTTTATATCCTTCTCCCAACTCTCTGGCTTTTGATCCTTTCCATCCCGTCTCTTACACAGAGAGGATCTCTATACGCCTTCTTTCCATCATGTCCACAACTTCCCTGGATTTCCCAGTCATGGTACGAGCATTCAAGGTGCCCACTCTCATACCTCTTCACAGGGACGGAGCGAGATGCGAGTGCGTCGCTTGTCGGAAACGCCCTAGCCGTATTTCTTTCTCTGTGGTTTCGTCTCACCATGGTTATGTTGAAGCAGAGTTTTACGTCCGGATGCCCTTCCTGAGGAAAACCCTCCTTCTTCCACAGGGGCTTGGGACTGGCTTTGTTGGAGTTCCAGTTCCCACATCAGCATTGAGTTGAATTATAATTTTGGCGCATGTCCCTCATTGTCGTACGTATCTTTCTCCGCTAGAATCTTGTGAGCGAAAGTTGCGTTGTCTCATTGAGTACTGTAGCTTGGTTTATTATGGATTTGTTGCGACTAGTATTGTTAACGCTTCTTGGAATTGCATCAAAATGCATTGCTGGGGATGTAACCGTGCTGACAAGTGATAACTTTGATTCAATTGCTCTCAACCCAAAGAAGGATGTTCTTGTGGAATTTTTTGCACCATGTGAGTTTTCTAGAATTTTACTGATTTTAATGTTTGTTATTTTGCGATGCTTATGAATTTGCATATTCTCTTCACCATTTCTAGACAATGCAAATAATATTATAGGTAGTTTAGCACAACTTTGGTAGGCCCATTCAATAAGGTGTTTGGTAGACCTATTCAGGTAGGCCTGTTCAGAACTTGATATCATACGCTCATGAGGAGAATGATTTAGGGGTATGGGTTAATATCTCTCTAAAACCCAGTGCACACTGCTTCAGAATTTGGTCATTCCTTGTCAATTCTTCACAGACGAGTATGAAATTTAACCCACCATCTCAGATAAGCTTCAAAATTGGCATGCATGCACCAATTAACACCACTAATGACAATCTAAAATTTTACTTTGATATTTGCAATGGTTTAGGACGGATCCCCATGGCTCCACTATTTTGTCCCTTACAATTAAGACAAACTTTAAATTAGCATAAAATCTTGTAGATGTTAGCTATCAAGTTCAAACTTTGCAATTAGGTGTTATTTTCTATGCAGATTTCAAAACTAATAACAAAAATAGTCTGCATTGTTCAGGCTTTCCACATACTGCTTGGAAGAGTTACCACTCAATCAAAATCTTTTAAGTACATCACAGAAATTCCCCACCCAAACCATGAAGACAACCCCACATCAAAATTAGGTATATATAGTTTGGTAGAGGACAGATTGTTTGAGCAATTATGTAGAGAATAGCTTGAGATATCAAGTGCTTCATATATAAATTATCGTATGAAAATAAACAATATATACTGTAAGGCAATATGGGAATTCCATGTGAAAGTGCACATGTTTTTTTATAAGAAAAAAGTTAAAAAATGAAGTTCAAATGGTCAAAATCTTAAGAAAACCACAAGGCTCAATTTCCAGTAGTTAGTGTTTTTATTGGCCAAAAATCGATATTTCATCATTATTGCTTTCAAATGTTAAAGATGGAATTTAAAGTCAAGTATGCAGTATTAATAACAAATGTTCAACCCATTTTAGTTAGTTTATTTCATAAAAATTTAAGGAAAATTTAAGAAGATCTCAGGCTCAATTTTGGGAAAAGTTAAGAAAATTTAGGCTCAGGCAAAATTATGGCTTTCTTCTAGAAAAAGCATGTACTACACTTGTCACCCATGTCATCTGATTTAAGTACAATTTGGCACAGGGAAAGGCAACAAGTACCTAATCAACCTTGCCAAATTTTAATAATAAATGAGTTGTCACCTTCTGCTGATATGCTGAAGACTATTGGAACCACACTGCTAAATCTGGCCTCTTTGTTACCATCTTGAAATACCTTGTTGCCACAAATTTTGTATTAATTTTGCCATTTATAATCCAATTGCTTTAAAACACAATACCTAACTACAGTTTGATATGAAAAATCTATCAATACAGTTAGAAAACACCAACATTCAAACCATCCAAAAGTATTCTACATGAAACATGTGAATCACGTAAATTTATCCCATTCCAATCAAATTCTAATTTTTGAGAGCTGCTCAAGTGATATTCTTATTCTTTGAAATTACACTCAAGCTGCAAAGAAGTACTACCTCTGAGTAAAAAATCATTTTGGTTTCTAATTTGCTTTTCTGAGCTATGCAATTTTCAATATCTGTACCCAAATTTAGCTGTGTTATAGCAAATCAAAGTCTAAATTATAATGATAGGAAATCTATTCTAACTATAAAAGTTTTTTTTGCACAATTTTGAGCACTGACATATTTCTGAGAGGCACTCAGTTGTTCACATAAGTTTATGGTCTTGACATGTACTATGTCAATATGATGGCTCAAAGTTTACACATTCCCCATAAATCCAAGTCGATCATAACTTGTGGTATACACATCTCATTGCAATCAGGCCGCACTCAATTTAAAACTGAAATTTTTCTCTACTTTCTTGCATGCATTTCAATCCATTCAAACTCCTTTTTGGAGTTTTCATTCACATACCTAGATAATGAAGAGTTTCAGTGTGTAGTAGGATGTTATTTAAATCTCTGTAACTTCTGCATATTGACAGAAATCAAAATGTTTTAACCATGTCTGCAGTATTATAGAATTACTTTGAAGTAATGGAAAAATCTCCCCAATGAAACACCAAACAACTCTAAAAAATTTCAATTATGTCAGGCATTTATTCAACTCTGAAATGTTTATCACCTTCGTTTTGTTCTCATGTAACTCCAGAGGGAGCAAACAAGCATTTGTTCTGACTTTATTTCAAAATTTTTCACCTAATGATTAGGTCTGGTACCAACTTTTGTGGCTAACATGGAGATATACCAAAGGAGATTCTAAAATCTGTTGTACTCTACTGTATGTAATTCAATTTGATGCAAGAGCAGAAACGTTGGGGCATTGGGACTAGTTTGTTATGGACTATATCTAAACTAGTAGCAATTTTGAAAAATTACTTAGCCAAGTTTCACACCTCTATATCATGACTGTTTCACCAACGTTTGTACAAATCTGCGATGATGAGTTACAAATCAAAAAAGTGTGGCCCACTTTTGTGAAATTATCCAATGTAGTTAGCCACCCAAAGATGTTTAACAAATATGTGACCTGCCTATTACAATAGTGTATGTACTATTTTTGAAGTGGCCATGAAAGGGGTTGAGTGGCAAACAGGCTGCATTTATTTCCTATTGGATAAAAAGCAAATGATTAGTAAAAACCTAGCTAGAATATCAAGCTGAAAAGACTCTGATTATTTGAAAGAAAACTATGCAGTTCTGACTGCATTGTATGTTTTTTTGATTTTATGCAATCTAGTATGTAGGTTAATGAAATCTGCATAGTTTAGATTGGAAGCTTCCATTCATGGATATAGGGATTTATTGGGAAGTATCCGAGTATCTTTATGTCACAAGTTCAAACTAATATCCTCCTAGCAAATAAGTCCCAAAAGATTTTATCGTCATGCATAAAGGATTTACCTTTATGCGCAGAAGGTCTTCCCCAAGCATCCAAAGATCACAAACCTAAAAGTTGAGACTTTTGCACCATTTATCAGCTAACTGTAGTTGAGATTATTTACTTTTGGATACAATAATTTCAGTGATATTCATTTCCATGCATCTGTTTCAGGGTGTGGTCATTGTAAAAGACTGGCTCCAGTGTATGAGAAAGTTGCAGGAACATTTAAAAATGATGCTAATGTATGCTATTTATGTTTTTGATTACCTAAATCTCCTTAGCATCAGTTTTTCATTATATGTCGACTATTAGTTGGCAACAAGCAGTTTTATATCACTTTTTACTAATTTATTGCTTTATTGTATTGAAGGCATTAGGAAGAAAGTTTCATTATCATTATTATATGATTTAGTCTCAATTTTCAGATACTGGCTCTATTTTTCCTTTGACACTTTCCACATTTAAGCTTCAGTTTATATAAAAAATGTGTATGAAAATGGAAATTTAGATATGGATTCATATGTGAGGAAGATTGACATATGTCATGTCAATATATCATATGTACTTTCTTGCTATTTTTAATAACATGTGTGAATTTGCTCCATACGTTGTTGGCAATGGTGATGTAACATTTTTAGGGTATGGCAATTTGTATTTCTCCTATAGCCCTTACAAAATTAAGCTATGAGATTCTTAATACTAAAAATCACTAAAATATGAGAATTATTTAAGGAAATTGCAAAGCTTTAACTTTAGCACAGTGTTTCTCAATTAAATTTTGCAAAGCCCCTATAGAAAGAGAAAATATTTTTTGCTCCCCACACACTTTGGATGATATCATTATCTATTACAAATGTATGCTGCCCACTATTTGAGAAACAATGCCTTCACAAGGGCATTGTAGTGGTTTGCTGTAAAGAGGGGGATCATAGCCCCTCTGGCCCCTTGGTTCCTATGTTCCTGAGCTGGAGTAATTTCTATTTTATGCTGCATTTGAATCATACTAATTCTATGTTGCTGTGGTCAAGTGCTATTTGTAACTCTCACTCATGTATCTTTCTTTTTTCTTGAGTGAATGTACAATTTTATTTTAGTGTGTAGTTGCAAGTGTTGATGCTGATGATGCTCAAAATAGGCCACTGTCTGAAAAGTAAGAATTCTGTTTCATTTCTTTTTATTGTTTTTATTAACAACCTGAAGCCATATGTTTCTTCTATGTTTTGTTGCATGTTATATTATATTATATTATATTATAGTATATTATACTATATTATATTATATATGTTCTTTGATAGTATATTATGTTATTTTATATAAGAAGTAGTATCTGACTTTAACAGAGAACTATCACAGGTAATAACTCTGTCTATCTGATATAAACTCAATTCAAAATGAAACAGGTACATAGGTCAATGAAAATAGTATGTTCTCTCTCCTTCAATGTCATAATCTTTTTAGCACAAAAGCAACATCCCCAAAACATCCACCACATGCTTTGCATTTCGTCATTCATTATGACCTCATGCATTGTCACCACAAAGCATTCTTCATTTAATTAACAATGACAATATAGTAAATTATATTGTAGTATGTTATATTATATGATTTTACATTCTATTGTATTATATGTTTTGTGGTAATATGTGCTACTTTTGATATTATATTATAGTATATTATTATATTATATTATATTATTATATTTTATTATATTATATGAGTAGTTAAACAGGAATGTGATCCCAGTGAGAAAGCAAGCTCTTTTTTTCTACAAAAGACTGGGTTTTCAGCCTAGATGTAAATAGATTCCAAAACACTTAAATGAAAAGACGATCTTGCTTGCCCAATGATCCGAAAATTGTTGTCTGTATATGTTTTGGTGCATTCTGGATTTGCAATAAGGTGTTGTCCTGTGGCCGACTCACAATACATTTTAGACTTGTTTTTTTACATATGCGAGGGGGCTGTTCTTTTTCGGTATTACTTTTCTTCTTGCTGCTTGTGGGGACATGTTGTTTTGTTCTGTCTACTAGTCTCTGCGTTGTGCATCCTACACACCGAGCTTCACATTGGCACGCAAATTCATAAACTTTAGTATTGTAAACCACATGGGGCTTCACAGCATAGAAACAATATGTACTGGCTTTATTAATTTGGTTTTCAAACTTTGATGAAACGTTACCAATCCAGGGCAATTTTAGGTATACCGGGCACTTCTCTGGACCAGATGTTTTTTCTGGTGCAAAGTTGGCTAGTTTTTGGTTGGCTCAAGAAAGTAGAACATTTGCTGGATGTCCATTTTCAATAAACAGTTGTTTTATTTTGTCAAGGACAAAAAAAGCTTTTACGTATGTCAATAGAATGTGGCCGCTTTTTCGTATTGTAGTAAAGTTCTGTAGTACCAACAGACTATTTAGAAATTTGTGTTGAGAACATATCTCTTCTCTAGTTCATTTTTTTTGAGAGTTGCACCAGAAAAGAATACCCAGTTTCTAATACAACTTGTCTCATGCAATGCAATCGACTAGTCAAGCTCACATGCAAACCTACTCGGCTATTGAGCAATAGCAAATACAATTATGACATCAATCACTCATCAATCACATGCTACACAAAAATGTATTTAGCATCCAGCAGCGCCGATTTCATGAAAATATACATACAACTTTGGTATGGAACCTATTTTTCATGGTGTTTGACATATATATGGCTAGGCATTCTTTCGGGGAGGGTATCTTTGACAAAAGGTCCTTCCAATATCAGCCCCCCGATTATATGCCTACCAAAAATGCTTACGAACCTCTATAAGCCAAGGGGTTATATCCGGGAATCTACGGTATATTATCAGGGTCAAGTAAAAGTTGACGCCCCTCTGCTAAGAACACTTAACATTTTACAAAGTAATGGGAAAATGTAACTTTAATCGAAATCTTCAATTTGCTTTTTTGGAGCCCCTTGTAAAGTCATTTCAGGGCCTTTTCATCTCGTGTTGGTTTATTCATGGAGGAAAGTAATTAAGCAGTAGCAGTATGCTTATTTGAATCAGAGCAAAAAGTTAGGAAATGAATGAAATGTTGAGCATGAATGACATCTCTACTTAGTCAGGGGCGAGCGTGATGATTAAGTCGTATAGGACGGACAAATTATGAAAACAAACAGATATTGCAAAGAACACTAATAGCAAAATCAAAAATTATGACATGTTTATGTTTCTTGTTGAACAGGAGCGGATCTAGACTCTCGCACAGGTCGCACATGCGGCAGTCAACATTCAGCTGCACAATAATATTTTTAGTCACTTGGAAAGTTTTATAATTTGTACTACATCAATTCAGCTCTAAGATGGATTTTTCTGTTTGCTCTAAGTAGGTAAGGAATGATATAGAAGTGTCTTACATTGTCCTATTCTATGGAGGAGCTAGTCAGAAAGAGGAGATCCCATGTTTGTTATCTTTTTTCCGGATTGTTTTCAGCCAAGGATTAACAAAGATATAGCTTCACCAAAAAGCAAAAGATCATATTCAAATTCTTTTGCTGCCTTATGTAACCATAAAAAAGAGCAGAACAGGACAATACATGTTGCATAGATAGTGCAATAGTTAGTCTCAAAGCAGTATTTTAGCTCAACTACACAGAAATTCTAAGTCTTGATAAAACTTAAGTCTCATGTTATTCTTAAATCATTCTTGACATTCTTGAATTTCAGCAGTGTTGATCATACACTTCACACTTATAAAAACTGAGATATAGGGCAGTATCCACTGCATGCTGGAGGGATATTTGATACAGTAGACCACATTTGTCAAGCTCAAGGCCCACAAGCTAGATGTGGATAAACAGGATGGTGGCCTAGGTGTTGTGATAAATATTTCCCACAGAAACGACTGTCAGCTAGTGAGATGGTTGTGGCAAAATCCACTACATTTGATGCTCTGTGTCTCCTTCCTTGTAGAAGAGAATTTTTCGTGATGTTGTTTTAACTTTATATCTTTTCATCTTTTCAACAGGTATGGTATTTCTGGTTTTCCAACTATAAAGTTCTTCCCAAAGGACAACAAAGATGGAGAAGAGGTATTAACTTGTATAGTATGAATTGGATTTTTTCTTGTAACCTGACTCTCATGTCATTTGTAAACTAATTTTTCTGATGGTATACCATATTCAGTATTTCCCAGAGTATCACCTTTGAAGACAGTGTGTAGAAGTAGCCCTTGTGTTGCTGTGGGTACTCCAAACTGATCAGCTTTCAAAAATGAGTTGAAAACTTTAGTTGACGTCATTTTTTATTGCTTGTAGTATAATGGTGGACGTGATGAACAGGATTTTATTGACTTCCTGAATGAGAAATGCAAGCTAAACAGAAGGGCTGGTGGACTATTGAATGAAATGGTAAGGTGCTAAGTTTTTATGCTAATCTGTTCATTCTACACATTATTTCTTGTAGTAGCCTGTGCAGTGATTGAGCCTGTGGTAATTAGCACAAAGAAATGTTTGTGTCTGCAATTGTACTATAGGAATATGTTTAGATTTATAACCAGCAAAATAAGGAGCGCGTGTTTCCTATGTGGGAAAATAGGCTCTCCTGTGTTGCTAGCTCTTTTTACCTTAACTGCACCACAGAAAATACTTTGAAGAAAACTCAGTTCTCAATTCAATTACAATTCCAACTCATCTCAAATCAGTCTATCTACTCTTCAATTCTCAATCTGATCAGACTTCAACCTTGATTATTTATAGCATATATAACGTACAATTGTTTTATTAAATTAATACACTACTGCAGTATTGGTACATCACCTACTGGGAATCCCCTCAGTGGCGCAAACTCCTCAGACATCACCAGAGGTTATGGCGCTGCTGAATTGGGGGTTGTAAAGCCTACCACAATTAACAAAATATAATCAATAAATCAAATTGATAGCATAAATCATAACTAAATAGTACTATTAATAAGTATATGTGCTGCATGGCTGCTGGGTCTCCCAATACCGCTGCAGAAGGTCTATGTTTTGAATCCCACTCAGAGCCTTGACTGAATGCTTTCTTGCTGTTCACCCAGCAGTGAATGGGTAACCTAGTGGCAACACTGGAGAGAGATAAAGGCAGCAAGGAAATGAACTGGCTACCCTACCTCACATGCCACTGGCTCAGGATTGATATCCTCTCTAACAGGCACTCATCATACATACAAAAGTACACCGGACTACCTTTTTTACAGGAGCAGATGCAGTAATGATATAATAAACACATTAACTTGTTGAAAAATCATTTTAAAGACCAAGAATAACTAATCAAGCTGAAGATGAAAAATGTTGAAAATGCCCTGCAGTTATGAAGCCTTTTTTGTTGCTCTTGAAGTATATTCTACGTGTTTGTATCATTTTATTGATGTACTTGTGAACGGTTTTTCTTCTAGGAGGGAAGAATAAGCAAGTTTGATGACCTTGCAAAGACCTTCATGAAAGAAGTGGTAATAACCCCTCATCTCATTCAATATATCTCTCTGACTGCATACATTTATTCATAAGTACCTTGTTTCCTCCAATGAACACCCCTTTAGAAGAGCATCCCCCTCAAACGAGCACCTCCTCAAAACTGAAAAATATTGTATGAGATGAGTGCCTTCACTGAAAAGAGCACCTCCCAATCTTAATGGTAGTTGTATGCAAAGTTGACAGCTTTATGGCTCAAAACTTGTGATCCATGCAAGAGTCAAGTATCTATCCACTGGGTATACTCATATACCCAGTGTATAGATGCTTTGCCAATTTGAGTTGGTCTTTTTACTTTGAGGGTTAGCCCCAAGGGGTGTTCAGAAACATAAGCGCGCACCTATTAAGTCATTTTCCATATGTATAAGTGTAGCGTTTCATTCATAAGTATTTTCAATTGTATGACTAATGTTGTTTTTTCTCTCATCGTCGCATAGAGAGAGCTTGGGGAATGACCGACATTAACTGCTATTTACAATATTTGACATTTCGCCAGAAGCGGCGCGCAGCATACTATTATTACTAGTCTAGTACCACTTTATTTGCTGTACAAAGCATTTTCAATACGTTTACATTTTACATAGTAAAATTGATATGATATGAGAATATACTCTTCATACACGATTCTACCCTTCAACTTTTTTATTTTAACATTATAATACACAGATTTTCAAGTAGATAATATTTACAATAGTCTAAATATATAGAAGTAAAACGAGTAGGTAACTAAATTTACATCCTAGGATGATTTTCTTCTAGGGGGTCGTGTTTCTAAGTCCCCAAGCATATTTTTATTTAGCTTTTTATGAACTCCTTTAAAGCTTGTCCAAAGTTTGTTCTACTTGCCACATTCTAGAGGATATGAACTCAAAAACCTTTCGCTTGCTTCATACCTCTAGGGAAACTTCAGAACGTCAACTACCTACACCCCGCCCCCAAGTCATCTATTAAGTCAGTCTCTGAGCTCTAGATGCAAGTATGCTTCCAGTTTTCAGGTTTCATGACTTTGCTTCAAGTTTTCAAATGTGTATCAGTTTGAAAAATATAAGAGGGTTCCAAAAAGGCTTTCTCAAAGGAAAACACTTAGGTCTCTCTAAAAATTTAAGCTAGAGATATAGAAAATTGATGGATGATTTAGTGTTTAATCAGCAGCTTCAGTTTGGCTCAGGGAGCCACGAGGAAACCAAAAATGAAATTCCAAAATTGAATTTTGTGATAGCAAAGATCATGTTCTCCAGTATCTATATGTATATAATCAAATTCTCAAGCTAAAGGAGCAAACTTTTTAAGAAAAACTGTAAAACTTCTTAAAGTAAAATACAGCAAATCAGCCAAAAGCCAAAGAGTTTTCTTCGTAGAGTCTTCTTGGCCTCCATAATTGAATCTGCGTTAGAGTGTAGATTGCGATTTATACAACATATAGCATTGCAGAATGTAGTAGCTCTTATTGCCTTTCATTGAGGCTCATCTAGTAAGGCTACTGTTTCATGCCACGAGTTTAGTTGTAAGTTATTGCATAAATATGTGATGAAGAAGTATTTATGTCTATGTATTGATATGTGTGTATGCATTCGTCTAAAGAAGAGCTCTAGAGTGTATTCAGACTAGATTGGTATACCAATATCCCTATCAAGTTTGCACAGATGTAATCACAGAAGCCCAAGCCTTCTGCACAAATTATTGTTGTCGCAAGTTAGCTCATGTTGTAAAATAATTTTGAGCTTCATTTTAGCTATCAGTGTTTTATTTCAAGCCTTTTTAGCTTGTTGGTATTCCTCAGTATATCTTACTCACTTTTGCAAAGCCTATTGAGTAAAGCTTTTCATCAACAAACAGGGAAACAGAGAGAAAATTTTGAAAGAAGCAACTGCTATTGCTGAAACTGAAGAGCAGTCAAAGTAATGGAGTTTTTTCCAAAATAATTCTTTATTTCATCTCAGATCTTTCTTCAATAGAGAATGACTTAGAAAGAACATTGAGATAAGCTTGAATCCGTTTAACATTTGACTTTTTATTCAAGATTTGTTCATAACTGGTTGCCCTGTTTTAACTGACAAATTATATAGATAAGAATAGTTTTGACACTGGAAATTTTTGGATCGGTATTGATCAGTTTTATAGATATAACTGTTTTATTGGTATGTATTATGAACCACATGTTGTTAAACTTAGCATTTGGTTCTTGATCAGGTGACAGATTTATAACATACTTTGTCTTGAGGGATACATATGTACGTATTAATCAAAATTACACAGTAGCCGAGATGGGTAGAGCCGTGCTGCTTTTATAAATATGTGTAGGAACTACTGTACAAGCCGCTTCGTCGGTGCTTTAGAACGAAAGCTACGTTATAATCGAGCGAGTTGTAAACAGATTATTCTGTTCATGAACTCTTGAGAAAGCTAGCAATATTGCCATCATGGTGTGAAGTGTCAAGTTTTTTAAGTAAAGCAATGCTTCCTCGTACCTGATTTCTAACTATAGTAATTTCACCACTAGAGTGATGTTGATTCCCAACTCTTTAGAAGTTATACGCCTTTTTCTATCCATTTTATGCATATTTTTCATTTCTATGTAGGACTGCAGCATATTATATCAAAGTGATGCAGAAAGTCCTTGATAAAGGTGATAGCTATCCAGGTACAGAATTGAGTAGACTTGACAGGATGCTGAGTGAGTAATGTACTGCATGTTTTTTCTCAATGAAATGAGTATGAATTGAGTAGCAACTCTCAGGTCAATGAATACTTTAACACAAGTACTGGTGGGGTTATTGCTTGGAACATGAAGCAAAGATAGATGCTAAACATCACATATTTATTTGGGAAGCGGCAGAAGTATTCATGAAGTGAAATGAATGCATAGATCAGAATCAAAGCCAGTACTTAACCTTGCTTGCTCTAAAAAGCCTTTTAATGCATATGCTTTATAACGAAAGCGTTGTTCACTACTCTTGAGTTTTTATCTAACTGCATTGTTAGAGAGCAACTTTTAGTTTGTTGTATTATATTAAAAGTTGTTTATTCGTAAGTAGAGATTGTAACTTGGGATCTAAAATTGTTTGGCTATGTTTTGTAATTAGGCCAAATGCTCTTAAGAACCTGCTACCTTCGTTAATCATTTTTGCACAACTAATGAGCCCATTTATTAACCAAGCAATGCTACTATCGCTCACATAGCATATAGCTTTACACTTGGAAATGGTAGGACTAGAATGCGGACTCTGTCACGTGACTTGACACATTAATAAGGAATCATAATGGCTGATAATGACTGGCAAAAAGCCGCGGGAAGTGCAACGCGAAACTAGGATTGCATAGAAAATATTTATTGTAAATTCGTCATTGACTGCTCTATTTTGTACTTAACTAAAGAATATAAATGGTGGTGCAATGTGTTACATTTTGGCGTGATAAAAGGTGGATCTTGAAGCAGAAGAATCCGGCCTTAGGAGAGAGAAAACTTAACTTTCATCCTAAATTATTCAGTATGCATCTAGCTTAAGTCCTTTGCTGGTGAAAGGTCAAGCCGACCTTCTCAATATATTGTTTTCAAGTGCTTTAACAACACATTCTGAATTCTTTTTGTGCAAATATTCTGTCATGCAAGGTGTTCAATAGCACATATCAACTTGATAGCAGAGATCTGTTGATAAAATGTTTGCATGCAATGCATCGTGGCAAGTACAGCCCCAATAAAAGAGAGGGAATATGCAATTTTTGTTTTTTTGTTTTTCTTAGTAAGTAATGACGGGGAAAAAAGGTAGGGCCTATAACAAAGCCCTGACAAAGGAAACACTGAGAGAATGGGGAAGTTTACTTAGAGAGGGAGATGAGATCAAGTTTGTTGATGTTAGATTTAAAAGATGACAATTGCAGGATTCAGGGAAAGTAGTGGGTTGCAATGAGTTCCACAGTTGAGTAGTTCTAAGAATGACAGATGAGCTATGAGATAGGGTTCGTGGATTAGGTAGTGTAACTTGGAAAGGGTGTGAATAGCCTCTGGTGGTTCGAACACGCCTCACTGGATCAGGAATAATATTCTTGATTTCCTGAGAGCAATGTCCGTGAAAATAGCGGTAGAAAATGGAAAGATCTGCAACAAGACGACGATGGGAGAGAGACTATCGAGAATTAGTGAGGTTTGGATTGTTGATGAGACGGATAGCTTTAGACTGGACTCTGTACAGAAGATGGAGAGAAGATTTAGGAGCACCACCCCAGACATGAGAGCAGTACTCCAGAGAAGGACGAATCTGGGATTTGTATATAGTTAGTAGGTGAGAAGGTGAGAAGTAACCACAGGCTCTAGAAAGAAAGCCAAGTTTTTGAGATGCATGCTTTGCAATGGAATTGATATGGGGTTTCCAAGTGAGATTAGATGAAATAGAAAACCCAAGTTGAATGAAAGACGGTGAAATGTCCAGTGTATGGCCGTTCGTGAAAACGGGGGAAAGCTTGGTGATGTTTCGTTATATGACAAACTGTTAGCGGTTATTCGGGGAGGGGCAAGGGAGTAAAGTTCTCTCCAGGTGCTTTCGACTAAAGTCTAAATACACATTTTTTAAATATGAGAACTTACTGATTCTCAATTGTCTTATGACCTTTTTCTTATTTTTTCTTATAAAAAATGTGTATGTGACAAATACTCGGCTACCTCCAACACATTCGGAAAAAATTCAACACTGCTCTCCCCTTTTTTTTCTTGAACAAGTGCCACTGGTTTACTACCCCTTTTGTTTGCATGGTCATTGTGTCTACTGTGCTTACGTTCTGCTTTTATTTACTATGAGTATCTAACAATCGTCACCCGTGATTCTTAGTTTTCGAAATTGTTTAGCCCTCACGTTTATAACAACCCAAAATTATTACTTTCGAGGATTTCACGCGAGGTCTTGGTCTTCTAAGGTAGACTAAGTTAAATCAACGTTATTTACTATTTTCTTTTTCAGAGTCCTTCTTAGTATTTGAAAAAAGTGTGAAAGAACCTAATCGAAATATAATGGCTTTCATTTTTGATACCCCCCAATTTATTCCAACCCTTTGATTATTAATTTCAAGAAATTTTCCAACCCCCCCTCCCCCGATTATTTGGTTCTTCAGAGTTGTTATGCAAAGGATATGTTATTAGCAAGCCTAAAACTCCAATGTTGATTGAGGCCATGAATGCTTAGTCTTCACAAAAGCAATCTTCTTGAATATTCATTGTCGTTAGAACAACTTTTCACCTTGTTTACTATAATACTTTACCATCAAGCTAGAAAAATAGCAGAACAACACACATCCTAAAGCAACTTGCCCATGTAAATGGCGCTCCTTTCACTGATTTATTGTTTTTTTTCACTGGTATAAAAATCAATATCTGCTAAGTAGTTTGGAGAAAATCTCCTTTATAAGGTTGGTCATCAGTCGCAACAACAGTCTTTTTGCCAGTAGTTGGCAGCCATATTGCTTCCGCATGTATGTGTAAATCTAAAGATCTTAGAACAATAGAGCGGTCATTCTAGTCCTAGTATTTCTATGGCTTTAAAGCAACCAAAAATGTTGCGCTGAACTTTGGTTGCCTTTCATATTTGACTGCTGTCTTCATTTGAACCAAAGATGACTACAAATCTAGGATGGATGACTACATGATTTCCTGAATTAGAGTGGAATGAGCCTACTGTTACGCTGCAGTTTTGTTTAATCATCGTTGTTTGATCATTTCATAGGTGGGCAAATGAGCAGTACTCAAGTTGATGGTATATATAAAAGAAAAAATGTTCTTGCGCAGTTCCAACTACCTGAAAAGGAGGAGCTCTGAGAAGTTACCGGAATACAAATTTCTTGGCAATGGAAATTCCTTATGATGAGTGAAGATAAATGCAAGTGTAGGACATGATGATCAAAGTTGTCGTATTCAAATGTTATTGATTATTCTGGAAGCTGAATTATTTCTCTGTCTTCCTTAGGACAATCTGATACTGTATTCTAATCAACACTGTGTCCTTTCTGTGTTTTCTTGCATGCACACTAACAGTATTCTGCCGTTATCAAAGCGCCCTATTCTATACAAATACTCTCAAGTTCTAAGTAAACGGGGTCAGAAATAAATTCCAATGTTTAATGAAAGATGGAGTCAAAATAACCAGGGGGAGTGGGTCGGAATTTGAGAAACGTCGTTCAATGATTGCACTGACCTGCGTTTAAATACATTTTTTCAAAGGTTGAAGGATTTTAAACTGATTTGTGTATTTTTTAGTGCGCCGAATCCAAATATATTATCAATTTCCATTGGGCAGGCCAAGTTTTTGAGATTAGTTAATGGACATATTTTGACCTTTGAATAGTAATCAGCTCAAGAAATGCAGGACTGTCGGAGGCTGTCTTTGTTTTTATATTAAAAAATGAAACAGAAGTAGTGTGGAACAAGACTGTATCTGTCTTGGAATTAGGAGACTATAACTGAAGCTTTTCTGTTTTTATTTGGATGGTTATTTATTGTATAGCGGAGCTAAACTTCAGTCCACGACTACATAAATCAATTGCTGTCTGTTCTGAACTACCATGGCCATGGCTGATCTGAGAAGATCCTAAAGTTCCTGGAATGGTTGTAGGACTAAAGGTTGGGTATAAAAGGCATCCATGCTTTCTGTGTTTGTGAGACAGTTGATCTGATGACCAACATTTATCAGACACGAACGGCCGCCAAGAAAAGGCTTTGAACCTCGTGGCGAGAATGATGGTAGTTGTCGAGTGCTTTAAGTGACAATGGGCAATTACTTTAAGGCACTAGAAATGTCTGAATCGATTAGAGAAATCCATGATTCTAATTCTCAGAGCTGCTGTTCCCTGCTTGTCAAGAAACCAAATGCCCTGGTATAACACCGGTGAGGTAAAGCCTGGTTCACATATAGCCGTAATAGCTGTCTGTAGGACATGCTATAGCAGCCCTGAATAACTCCAAATCTCCTGGTGCAGACAATCCCCGTGAAAATATTGAAAGATGCCGTTAACTTAGTGCAAAAACCATTGACACTTATATACAATGCATCTTTAGAAAAGGGTATTTTCCCCCAGACCTGGAAATTAGCCAGAGTAACACCAATTTATAAGGCGGGCGCTAAAACAGATGTAAACAATTACCGGCCTATCTCAGTGTTATCAGTTGTGTCGAGGGTATTAGAAAAGATTGCACACGACCAATTAATGGAGTATCTAAAAGAGCAGAACAAACTTTGTTTGAACCAGTTTGCATTTCAAAAATTGCATAGTACACTGGCATGTCTATTGAATGTCATAGACCCATGGTTCAAGAACTCCGATGAGGGGAAAATAAACTTGAGTATATTCCTTGATCTGAAAAAAGCATTCGATACTGTAGACCATACAATCCTATTGTCGAAGCTACGAGAGTATGGCGCCGAGGGTACTCCTCTCAGCTGGTTCACTTCTTATCTGACCAATAGGGAGCAGTTCTGTTATTTTGATGCGTCTAGTTCCAGCAAAAGCAGCATTAAGTGTGGTATTCCGCAGGGCTCGTGTTTAGGACCCTTGCTTTTCATACTATACATTAATGATTTTGAGAACTGTCTGAAAAGCATGAACCCAAATATGTATGCCGATGATGCATGTGTGAATATCGCGTCAGATAACCTTAAAGAACTTCTAACAGATTTGAAAAACGAGCTGGAAAATATATCGAATTGGATGAGGACTAACAAACTTAGTTTGAATGCCAGCAAAAGTGAATATATGGTTATAGGCCATAGGCGACAACTGAATAGGGTAGATGATAATTTGCCTGACCTTGTCCTCAATAATGAAGTTATCAAAAGAGTCGACAAGACAAAATATTTAGGGATCAACATCGACGAAAGCCTTAATTGGAAAGAGCAGTACAAAACTATCAAAAACAAACTAAACAGGGGCTTGAGTTCCCTGAGAAAGCTAAAAAATATCCTTCTGCAAAAGAAACTTGACCAAGTCTACAATGCTCTCTTTGAAAGCCATCTTCGCTATGGTGATATTGTTTGGAGTTCTCTTCCCAGCACCAAGCTGTCCCAACTGCAGCGACTACAGACAAGGGCAAAGAAGCTAATTGTGGATGCCAAGTATAAGGACGGTTGGAATTGTGAATGGCTTAATGTAAAGTCTTTGCTCTCCTTTGACAAAGGAGTCATGACATATAAAATTTTGCATGACCTTTGTCCCGAAAATCTTTGCCATAAGTTCACTGAAAGATCCATGATCACAGATTATAGAACCAGAAATCATGGAGATCTGCAAATTCCTAAAGTTAGGTTAGAATATGCAAAACGAAGTTTCTACTTCTCTGGTGTCAAAAACTGGAATGATATCCCTGACAACATTCGAGAACAAGAATCAGTCGCTCGTTTTAAAACAGGTTTTAGAGAGTATCTTTTGAACCTACAGGACCCAAGCACGACCCCTTGGTAGAGCAGCAATTCTTAAAATTATTTTGTTTTCTTTCTAAAAATATATTGTTATTAGTGTTAATTTTCCTAGCTGAAAGGTACTCGTGTGTATAAATATTGATAAAATGAAATGAAAAATGAAAGAATGAATGAAAAATAGCCGGCGACTGCCGCAGGTACATGTGCCTCAGGCGATATATTCACAAATACATTCTTTTGCCGGTAACCATGCCGGTAGTCAAGCACTCATTATTGAATCTTTGTTGTTGCTTTCTGTTGTTTTCTCGCGGGAAGCCGAAGCACTGCAGAAGTATGGCGTCAGCTCTAACAGGCAACTTTTGTTAGCAACTCACTGTGGATTAATTTTGACCTACTACACATTTGTAAAATTAACCTTGTCAAAGTTGAAACAAAGAAAAATATATAGGTTCTCCAATATTTCAGCAAAGCATACGACATGATTGTCTACCGTAACCTACAGGGTAGTACTGGATACAGCTCATCAATGCTTCATATCACCATGGCTTTTTATTTCAATTTCTTCTTGCCTAGCAGCTGCTACAGCCATCTTAATTTTTAGGAACACACGAAAGATGACACGAGACCGTTAAATTGTTAAGTATTTATTGGTCAACCATCGTCACATGACAGTTTGCATACAATAGATGCCGCAGGCACGATGTTCACATAAGATTTTTGCCTTGCCGGCGGTACCGTAATAGCCGGGAAAGTTGAGCAAAGCTCAACTTTCTTCACGGTACCGCCGGCTGCCGGGGGCAAAGTGTTCACATAAGGCATACCGTAGTAGCAGTACCGGCGGCAGTCGCCGGCATGTTACGGCTATATGTGAACCAGGCTTAAGTCGTTTCTATTATTTGGATAATATCACAGCCATTTGACTAAGTGCGTAGGAGCCCTAGGGTAAAGGGGGCACGTGCCCCTCCAAAGTCTCATAAAACTGTTGGTAAGGTCTCCTTTTGCAGCTTATAGACTTGTCTCTTGTTTGCGAGGGTGCCCATTGCCGCTGAACTCAACATTTTGACTGCTGCCTACTGCCTTGCATTTGGCTATTGCGCTGAATTGTACTTCCGCCCAACACTAGTTCCGCTTTCAACTGTTTATTTTTGTAACGAAGTCAGATAGTCAACTGAGCTGTTGCTGGATTTCAGTGAGTCACGTATATCAAGCCCCACACTTAATGCCACACCCATATGACCACGCCCATGAGCTTTTGGTTTAGCCCTGGTCAGATTTCTCCCTGGATCCACCCCTGATTTAACCTTACTTTAATGTGATTGACGAAGATAGACTAAGATGGAATGGACGATGCAATACAACTTGACAAAATATTCTGAGCAACCTAAAATTACAGGGAGAGGTAACGGTTTTTAAGCAAAGCTTAGGAAACATTGATTGAAACCCCTTCATCCCAGTAAACCATTATTGGATTGTACGAACACAATTCGATGTCAGTTGGTCAACAATGAGCGAGTGGTAAACAGGTAAGCAATCCAAACTTATGCAAAAAACTTCAGTTAACGTTGAACTATCAGACAACTTCAATCTGTTTCATAATTTTCGCCAAATATTATAGGTGTTTTGAAAAATTCTATCTTTATTCATAATTGGCAAAAGAGACAAAGTTTCAAAGCACCCCTCTCTTCCAACCTTCTCACCAATACAAGTTTCGCAAAGCCTTGGAAAATTTCACGCAAGTCGGGCATATTGGGCTGATTTGGCTAGACCGGGGAAAATAGGAGCCCATTTCAAGGTTGAAAAGCCTTTATTAGTGATCTTCATTCTTAGCAGGAGAAGCTCATCCTTAAGTTTCATTGAACTTTAAAGACTCAAAGCAAACGGTAAGGCTGAACGCTGATGCTGAAGAAAATAATTTCATGCCAGTACACCCAGAAAGAAACTACTAGTATACCCTAGATATTTGGCAGCTGCTGCATGGAATGCACTTAAGGGGCAAAAGTTTCTTCTCACCTAACATGGCGATATCTACATGTCTGGCCACTCTTCTTTTCATAAGAAATGCAAGGTTCTAGATTTAAAACTTTTGTGTATTTATGTTGTAGAGCTGTTTGTAGATCAACTTGTGCATTATCGATGCAAAAATTATTGTTCTGTTCCACTTTTGTTTGGCAGCAAAGATTTGCATTTGTTCCAAAGTGAAAAAGATACAAGCGCTGCCTCGAAGTGACGTTTTTCAGCGAGAGTGGCACAATATTCAAAAAGGTGTATCTGATCAAATAGGTATTCAGCAGCTAAAACTGCGTCGAAAAATACCTTAATCCAAAAATTTATGTCAATTTGCCTAACCCCGATATTTGCTGCATTCTAGAATTGCAATGCAGTCAAGCTGTCATTGAACTCTCAGAAAGTGCTATCATGTATCATGCTAGCAACCAGTGACGTGGTAACATAAGGCTCTGGGGGCCTGGCATAGCATGACTTTTTCATAACTTGTAATTTAATTGTTCCTTATTGTAGTGGCATTTATGTAAAGTAGCCTACTGTAAATGGATTAATTGGTATTATAGAGCACATTTAGGACTTCAATTAAAAAGCTAAGGTTTAACCATTATTTTCTGTTGAAAATCAGTTGAGAGTGATTTTATTGAGTGACAAAATCGAGGAACATCAATAATGCGATATAATGTCAATATTTGCACTATCTTCTCGGTTGTAAATCAGGTGAACATGATTTGTAGGGATGCCAATAGAACAAAATGGACATTTCGATTGATAGTTTTTCCAAGATTTCATTAATTGAAATTCAGCTGAGCATCAAGGGGCGATAAAAGAGCAAATTCAGATTTCTATTGACTAGTTAAAGTCTTTGCGTATTAATATTCAAATATAATGTACCATTGTTAGTCAGAAAGTACATTATCTTTTTCTATAAGGATAAATTATGCCAGAAAATTGAGAATGTCTGATATTTACGAATAATTTAAGAATAATGCAAAGCTGAAGCTTGATTAAGACGTAGAGCATTGGTGTATTCAAGCTATCGTACTGTTGGTAGATTAACTTTTCTCAATGGATGCACGATTTGTAAGATGTATTACTCTGTAAACGTTCATTTTGCATTATGATGAAGTAAAACATCAAAGCACATCCGAATATAAAGAGTTTAGCAACAGAGCTAGAACTGATTTTTCACCATTTCAATAAACAATTCAATAAACAAATATATTTAAATATTTTGCGCATGCACATGCATATATGAAAAAAAGAGGAAAAGCTTAATATTCACCTAAACTAATGATACATTCTACCAATAATGGAAGCTAAATTGTCGGAGAGCAACCAACATAACATTTTACACACTGATAAGTTGAATTTAAAATTCATGAAAGTGCTTTGAACTGTAAACATTCCAGTAATAAAAACTGTTAGGCCCTATTCACACGATACCGGATTCATTTTTCATTTTCATCGCGGATTTTTGAACCAATGCGATGTCAAATTTTCATCTGTTAGCACGATATCGGAGTCACTTTCCTCCA
>WIPJ01000870.1:6434-20906 GCA_018155075.1 Cassiopea andromeda | reverse complement strand
ATATATATATATATATATATATATATATATATATATATATATATATATATATATATAACAACATACGCTTCAATATGAGTGTAACAGCCCCATAAAACCAAACAAAGAGCCGCGGGTTTGCCATTCTTGGCCTAAAACATATCAAATGGAAGCAATCCTTGTTGATTTAAACACGCCTAGCACATAATGCACGGTTTGTGCAGGATTTTGATAAGCAAATTCAAGTAATTTTCAAGGACTACTCAAGGACTTAAATGACCTTTTCTCGAGCGACATCCAACATGGCCATTGTTACATTAATAGCGCATGCGTGAGTACATAGAAAAAGGAAATAATTCGAAAACGAGACACTTCTTGGCATATTACGAGTGTACATGTACGATTATCTTTAAACCTTCTCTTAGATATTTCATTTAATTATTTCTTGCGTTGTCTATTGCTGTGAATGACGTAAACAGTAAAACATCCCAAATTTCAAGGAGTATTATCAATTTTCAAGTAAGAACTCTCATTTTCAAAGAGTTTCAAATGCCTTTGAAAAGACATTTCAAATTCTAGCACTTTTCAAGGAGTTCAAAGGCCTACACGAACCTTGAATAGAGGAATTCTTGCACGAAGATCGAGAGAGATGGAGTACATTCTTGATAAATGCATCAGCCGACAGATAATTAAATTATTGTTGTGTCAGCCGGGGGATTGGTGAGAAAAAGATAAACAGAAGGAGTCAATCTCATGTTTTGCAGAGGCAAAGAAAATGAAAAGGAAAAACTCTGTAAGACAAGACACTTGAACATGCAACAGATCAGTTAAACTGCTTTATAAACAATGTGACAAAAATCTTACAAGAAGTACATTAAACAAAGTGCTAAATAATCTTGCTATCTAAATTGAAGAGGAATATTTTTTTGAAAATTATCCTTAACTCCACAAAGTGTATGCTAAACCAATTATGTGAATCAGTACAGGTTGCAACATATCGCATATTTTTCCAAGAAGAGGAAGGACCTGAACATCCTTGCTCTTCTTATGGCCGTAAAAAGTTAAGTGAAGTGTGTATAGCAAGAATTGCTATATGAAAGACAAAATCACACAAATTTCCTGATTCTTAAGCAACATCATTTTATGTACTTGTGTTCTTTTGCTCAATCTGAGAACCTTTCTTTTCTCTGTCATCTAGGCCCAGCAGTTGATCAATTGTTTCAAATGTTGCTCTGCCTTTTGTGTCAGGCAGCATCAGCAAAAGTGCAGCTCCGGTCAAAGAGAGGCCACCCATCAAAGAAAAGGGTAAAGCAGCATGGAACACTTTCAACCACTTTGCCAACCATGGCGCTAAAGCTGATCCAACCCTGCTTGTTATTTGCAAAATTCCCATGCCTTCACCCCTGAAATAGATGGCATTCAAGCTCAGAACTAGTCAGTTGCTATCTCTACTCTATCATATATGAATTCGTATATATAGCCATGGGCGTATGTAAAATGATATCCCCCATGAACCACTGCATCTAGACAGAAATACAATCTCTTACCGAATACAAGTTGGATAAATCTCCAATGACCACATGTAGAACGAATTGAACGAGCACGTGATGCAAAATTTTCCAAGAAGACCAAACACTATTCTAGCTGTTCTTAGTTCTGAAAAGGAAATAAAAAATATAATTGGGCTGCTAAAAAAAATTGAGGAGAATAGGTTCACAACAACTGGTTGGTTCGTTCAAGAGAAATGGAAGATGTGAAAAAGACCTTCTAACTGAAATTCTCTCACTTTTCCATGACGTTTCTATGAAATCAAATTACTTTCACAGACAATTTGTAGAAGTCGATACCGTTTCCAGAAACACTATTCAAAGATACACGCATGCTTTATAAGAAACACCTTATAAGGAGCTCAATTTCTCGATAATTAAGAGACAACCCTATCCAAATTTAACATCTGAGAAATTTTTGTACTTTGCAAGTTTTATTTTCAGAGTTGACACTCGAAAAAGTCTTGATATTGAACACCGCTGTATATTGCAACACTGCAACAGACTGACAGTTTACATTAATTTTTGGTAAATGCCCTTTTTATCGTGCTCTAAATGTGAGTGAACTATTTACTTCATCTTGGAAAGAAGTTTAAAAATTATTACCTAAAATATTTAAGAAGCAAAATGGCCAGAAAATGTAAGAAACTACCTAAAAAAGCTGGTCGTTAGTTTCTTGTAAAAAATACGTGTAATGCTAAAGATGTGACTGATGAAACCTTTGAAAGTAGTTTATCTGTAATGATCGTTTAATTGGATTGTCAGCACAGAAATTAATTATGATTCAGTTTGAAAACTGTAATAGAACAAAGTTCAAACTGCTTTACTTAAATATAAACATCAGAATCCACTCAATTTTTCCTGAATTTCTCATAAGTAAGCAAAGGTCCTTGACAATTGCAGGCTCCCTTGACTTTTGCAAAATTAGTCAGTTTTCCAGGTATTCTACATCATTAAATTCTTGCACGAACCCTGAAACCTAACTCATCATAATTTCAAAGCTGCGCAGGAGAACATAATCAACGATATAAATGTCCATCCGAAACGATGAGGGAAAGATCTTTTTCAGGCATAAAACATCGAATTTGTGATTATTTTGGAATCATTTCAACCAAAAGAAACAGGATGTTTGCCAAATCAGGACAGTCATTTTCTCTGATATTTCCCTGCAGCGTCCTAATCTGCTTTTCCTGATTCAGTATAGATCTTGAGCAAAATCAGAACACTACACTTATTCAGATGCAAGACTATTTAAGCAAGTTTCAGCCAATTTGAGCAAAATACAAAGCTATAATCTCATACTCTCTGACTTCTTTTCAAGGTCTGACATTCCGCCAACAATACTACAAAATAAACCAGCCAACGCCAACGTCGAAATGACTGTTTTCTTTCGGCCAAACCTGATGTAAATAGATAAATAAAAAGTATCAAGGTCATAACAATGCATTCAAAAATTTTTAATGTTGCATAAGATCCAGGATTTCCAGGATTTCAAGGTTCAGTATGAACCATGAAATAAATGACATACTGACCTCTGCATGATATTCTCACAGTTGACTATTAGATAATCGCATGTGACACCAAAGGAAGGTTGGTCGGGAAGGGGGTTACATAATAAGGACTTAGGCGTGACATCCAGCTAACTAGCCACATGTAGCTGTTGGGGCTACATCACATACCTCTCCCTACAAATGCAGAGTCAATAGTACTGCAAGCTGTAGATTCATAAGTATTCCTTGATATTCTCATACATGACTACTAAAGATCTGATAGAAAAAAGCTCGCGTGTGAGACTAAATGAGCGTATTCCGGCTACTCACTTGTTCATTGCATAGACTGACAGCAAAAGTGCAGGAATTTCAATCAACATGGCGAGGATATAATCTCTGTACATTTCGCCACTCATATCAGAAACTGCCCATGAAACACCATAGTACACGGATGCACTGACAAACCTAGTAAAACAATCATAGCCTCTAAACGTTAGGAAGCGAGGAATCCTGTCTAAACGAGCAAAGCGCTCAAATCTTGATTGGTTAATACCTTTGTTCACAATTAGCTTCTCGTTACTGTCTCAGCCAATAGGAGACGACAATTTCGTCAATAAACGGCTTGCGAAGCTAAATTTTGGCCAATATAAAAATTATTACCCAATCAATCAAGATTTGAGCGCTATGCTGTCTAAACGATATGAAAAATAACAATAGACAATAAGGTATTCCGATGTCATTGAAAGATGCACTTGACTGCATTTTTAAACTCTAATTTTAATGACAGACCTTTGAAAAATTTTCTTGGAATTTCAGATTCAACAACCAACTAAGCTATAAGTGTTTTTCAAAAGCATTAGAACACATTGGCAAATTGATTATTTAATCAGTACTTAATGCAGATGTATAGGATGACCTGCACTGACTAAAAATCTTAGAAACCTGATAAAAATATATTTTATTCCAAGCCGACAGTCAACCCGTCCAGCTACTGACTGGTGGCTCTTTTCAATAAGAGCCTATTTTTTAACAGACTGAGGAAGGTTCTTATTTAGATGGCGCATAAGTCAGGAAAGCAGCCTGTAAGTTCTTATTTTTGTAAGCTATTATTTGCAGGGAGTACTGTTGTCCACATTGTAATATAAACACCAATAATACATACAAAACAAATTACTAACATTAAGTTTTTAATTAAAAAGCGGTATTTATGATCATGGGTCAAAATCAGAAAACCGGTTTCTTTACAATATTATGAGAACGCGTTATGAGATCGGAAAACAGATTTCGGAGTAATCAATTCCTCGTGTTTGCCATAGTCGAATACCAAGCCTGGGGTATGGCGGGCTGGGGGTCATGCAGTGAAGGGGGCAAAGTGTGTAATCGAGCAGAGGATAAAGCATATTTTCAAACAGATAGTTGCTGGCTTGTTGCAGCAATATCTGTACACAATGCCTTTCATAGACGAAAACACTCAATTTTGGGGGCTGCTTCGCGAAAAGAAAACAATACAGACAAGATGTGCTTCAACTTACCTTGCAAAAATCTGGGAAGTTGACAAAAGGATTATTATGATATACTATAGTCAAGATTTAGAAGGGTCTCTATGGCTAAGTAGCAGCGAGGACATTCATCACAGTGATGCAATACAAACATTGGCATCAAGGTCAGTTTACTTTGAAACGCAAAATTAATAGAAGAAGATTGGAGGCTGGGCCCCAAAATGAACAAGAATCTTAACAAGGGTGCTCCTCCCCCCTTAGAAATCACCCGTGGTTACAGGGGCTTGATCCTACCAAGAAAACATACAAGGCAGACAAGACGAGCTTCAACTTACCATCCAAAACCTTGGGCGGTTGAAAACAGGAGCATTTTCAGTGGCCTAAATAAATCTAAAACGCTTCCTGTTTTGCTTTTCTCAATATTGGATTTTTGTAATGGCTTCAACTCGACTCCATCTGGAAGAACTTTTCCATTCACCTTTGCAGCTTTCTTCAATATCTTAATGACATCGGCATGCCGTCCTTGCAAGCGTAACCAACGCATTGATTCAGGGACGAAGCTAGTGAGAACATTGATAATATTATTTTATCTGTCCTACTTCGGAAACCTTGCATATTTGTCCTGAAGCAGAGCGTTGCGTCAAAGATGGATTTTTTCATCTGAAACATCATGACGCATCCATGAAAAACTGCGATGCGTACGCATAGCAGAACCATATTTGGTCAGCGTCATAATGCGACGCGTCGCTCGCATCCAGTGTGAGTTGACCTTAAGAGATTGCCATTTGGTGAAGGGTAGGGGAGTACTCATATTAGCTATTTCGTATCCGAAGAGATGCACAAAGTGGATGCTACGGGGAAATAAAGATGACGCTGCTACAAAATACTGCAACAGCGGACATTTCGCCTTTCTTTAAAGGGGGCATTGTCCAAATGACTGAGTTTCAGGGGGTCCATACAAAAAACAAGCATCAAACTTTATTAAAAGTATAAAGCTACAAAGGACTTAATTCAGCGGTCGCGGCGACGGGGGGGCCGGGGGGGCCTTGGCCCCCCCACTTTTTGCTAAGATGAAATTTGCGCATCTGTATTTTACTGTTCTTCGTTAGTATGTATTTATAACTTTTTGTTCATAATTTGAGGTATAAAGGGCTGTTTTCGGGGGGTATCAAAAGCTCTTTGGGACGCACAATTTTATCTGTCATCCAAGCATAGTGGGGCAGATTTAAAGTTTTATCGAATTTCTGGCCCCCCACTCAAATACTCGCGCCGCGACCCCTGTAATTATAAGCATAGAGAATCTATGTAACTAAAAGAAAACAACTATTTACAAGGAATCTGCAACTTCAATTCTCTAAAAATTCTTACTTCTAACAAGAAGGATAGATATTACCTGCTAAATATTCAGAAAATGCGCCAAACCAAGTAATAACCAATTATTAGACAAAAAACGAGTTTCAAAACCAAGCATAATTTTAAAACTAGTAAAGGTTTACTTACAAAACCAAGAAACAAACAAATACATATGGTGCGGAACAAGCTATCACCAAAATCTTCCATTCTCGTATGAAATATGCTTTAACGCCAGTTAGAACCAAAGAAAGTGAAAACAGAATCCACATGATTGTTCCTGCAGCCGGTCGGTACTTCGGCCCTAGAAGTTCACCAGCAACGACATAAGCCCCAACAACTGTTCCAGGCTTGAAGAGACCGACAACGAAACGACAGGCCGCAAAAGTGGCAAAGTTTGGCGAAAATGCGCTGAGGAAGCTAATGACGACTATTCCGCAAACAGAGACTACAAGAACCTTGAATCGGCCGTACCTGAAATAGATGAATGAATTGTGACTATTTATGAATCTTTTTTTTAAAACTTTCATGTGCATGTATTTGTTACCTAAAATAATACACCTCTCATATAATTGGTACTGTACAATTGGATAGTTTGTACTAAGCACGTGAATTTACAAAACAAAAATGATAACACTGATAATGGACATATAACATAACTCAAAGGTAGAATGGTAAGAAAAGTAAGTAACTGTTCAGAAGTTTAGGAGTTCAGGGTTGCTCCATGGTTACTTCTTAGGCAAATTATGTAATATGTTGGCCTAATGGCAATATTAATTGTTTTTACAATTATTCTTCTCTGTGTAACATTGTCAAAATTCAGATCTTTTAGTAGACTAAGAAGGAATCACAGGAGGAGCCCATAACACCAAGAGCACCCATGGAGACATTGATAAAAATAACCTAATCCGTAAAAATGGGTCCAAAAACATGAAACTTTTAGAACTAGGCCTTGGGCTAGGTTTCTTATAACGAAAGCCTGTATGCTTATAGAAAAAATAATGTTCATGGTAGAATTTAAGATAACTCATGATATGATCTTCTAGTAGGCAATTGCAAAGGCAGATCTACTATCTTTTGGTGTATTCTCCAAAAACTTCAGTCTGTAGCATGTCATTTTCCTAGGTACTTGCTAGTGGGGTTCTACTATACTGCATGGTTAATGAAATATATATGAGATCTACCAACCTGTCAGCAAGCCATCCGAATATAACAGACCCAATGCCCCATCCAACAAATAGCAAAGAAGTTGTTAAATAGATCAAGTGTTCTGTATCACAATAAAGGTCATACTAGAAAAGAAAACCACATATAAGAATGTTTGGCTTCCATTGGAATTAGAGCTGCAATTTAAAGAATTCTATAGTATTGTAGTAAATAAAGGCAGGGCTGTACTTAATGACAATGATGGAGTTATAATGAATGTTGGGGCTTCAATAAATAATGGGACCTTATAGAATTATATGAATTAAAGAATTATATGAATTATATGAATTATATGTCTTTGGAAAGCACAGCCTAATGATGAATTAAAGAACAAGGGCCAGGATGAAAATCATAGCCCCCCTTTTCTATTCCTGTTATAATTAAGATTGGACAAGTTGTCCTGAAACATTTAATGGCTTTGTCCTAAAGGGTTTCTCTTAATAGATTTGCTTTCTAACTGGATTTTTCAGTAAGGATTTGTTTAATGCTCTAATGGATTTTTGATAGTAGTGTTGATTAAAGATGAAAGTAAAAATGTGATGAAGAATGGAATATTGTGATTGACTATGATCTTCATTGTGACTCTTGTTCTTCAATTATAGAGTTACCATGAACGAAAATTGCTAATGGGGCAACATCACCATTTCAACCACTGACAACCAGAGGTGCAGTTTAAATGAAATGACACAAGGCAATGATTTGTAATGCTTGGTAATGATTTGGAATGATTGATGATGACTGATGATAAATGATGGTTGAAAGTGAATGCCAATCAATGATGATGAGTGTGATTGCTAAAGCTGATTTCAATCAAGTCAAAAGTAAATGGAGGGACAGGGAGCAACAGCAAAGTGCCTAATTACTGGGGGGTTGAAATTATTATAGGAAATTAATAAGTGGGGACTAGAAAATCAGGGAGGGTAAATCAGATATCTATTATAGTGAGAATGCAAGAAGCACAAAAATATTGTTAACAGATTGGAAGATTTGCTCAAAACATCTGTTATAAACATGCTTTGATACTTTTTATTGGAAAACCAATCAGAGGAGGATCCTAATAAGAGCAGGGGATTGGAAAAATTCTCAGAAATTACTTAGCAGGGGCAGCAAATTGGCACTTAGAAGTAAAATAAAAATAAGATTGTTGGAACATGAGATGATATCAATCAATTTTTTTGCACGTTTTGAGCTTCCATCTCACCTGTGTTACAATAGAGTAGTCTATTGGTTTGGTAAACTTCCATTCAGATCTAGGCATTGAGCATCTAGCTTTGTAATTCTTTTCCCCACTTTTAAAAGTGCCATTCAATTTGCAAATAGTGCTGTTTGTCTCACACTGCCATGGGGGGTTCTGACCAGCAAAGAACATAATAAGAACAGGAAAACCTGCAACAAGGGTAGCCAGGGCCATTATACTGATCAAAATTATCTGATATTTCCCAAGTTCACCAACATATGGTAAAGCATCATCCAGGTTTTCTATCACCACATTGTCTTTACCTTTGGCTTCCATCAATTCTAATTCTACAGCTTTGGTATCATCTTTGTTATCCATTTCTGTATGAGACAATAAGAAACTTGATAGCATTATGGCTAATTGTCAAAAAGACATTTTGGAGGTAAATGATAAAGAAGCCATATCAGTTCTAAATTGCTTTCAACTGATCTCAATTGCTCTCTCTTTTTCTCTCTACCTATTTATCTACTTTGCTATCAAAGGTAGAATCCATCTATCTTATGCCAGATATGTCTGGCGCATAATCAAATGTTTCCTAGGTGCATAGGCTCTGACTACATGGGAGCTTGGGGCCCTCTCTATCTGCCAACTACCTAAGATAGGCAACCAGTTTCTGATGTAAAATTCACAACGCTCTACTAATGTCTGATACATGACCATTACAATATTTCTTCAAGTTCAAGTTCATTTCATTTTTTAAAATCCTCAACATACGAATCTTTAACAACAACAGACTGCATAAATATATAATATGAAATAACATAAAGCAAGAAAGAGAAGATTTAAAAAATGCAGAAAGGTATTATATTATTGCAAAAGGCCAATTAGACTTGCATGCAGGAAATTCTTACAGGAGGAGCCTTCTCAATAGATAAAGTAATTGAGGAGAGGTTACCCCTGAATTTCTACTCTATGCTGGGCTGTATGCAAGATGATAAATATCACGTCATCTCCAGCCAGGGCTTTACAAATTATATTGTGGCACTAGGGCTCAATGGTGCCTAGTGGTATCAAGTGACCTCTTTTCTAGGGTGTGTAAAGAAATGATTTACCGACAGACACAAAAAAGCTGTGAATTTACTGACAGGGGTGTGAGTTTACTGGCAGAGGGATTTTCCTAACAAGAGCTCCTTATTCTATGGAGTATATTGATGCTAGGAAGGAAATTTGCAGCACTATTTTCACTTCATCTTGGCAAAGAATGCAATCTTGTGCCAATGAAAGTCATTGCATCTGAATTTAATGACAAGATTGCTGAAGGTTAGGGAGTGTGACACCCCACACCCCCACTAGCTATACCTTTGATGGTGTCATAGACTCCTCTCATGCAAACATGGAAATAGGGATAGGGAGCATTAGAAGCAAATAATAAATTTTTATATAAAGTGCTCCTTTGCAGCTTGCAGAACTGCTTTTTCAGAGCTTATTAATCTGTACAAGCACCAAGCCCCATTCACAGGCACTAAATGTGACACTTTAAATTTCTGAAGGCACTTTCAATCAAAATCTGCATCTGGCTATCTACTATATTCTATTTGTTCGGTAGGTTCATTTTTCTCAGATCTGTGCTTGCAGCCACAAAGTACTTTTACTCAGACCTGTACCCATTTTGCTTGTGAGGGTGCTCCTGAGTCCATGCACTCCCCAAATTGGATACCATGGTCCAGGAATGCTCTGGGCAGAGCTTATGAACTAAATGTTGCTCTCAAACCTGAAAGTTTGATGTCCTGGCATGCTCTTGGGTGCATGAGCAGGTGCCCAGCAGACATATACCTGCAAATGGCATGGGACAGTGTCCCCAAATGAAAAAGTTTGAATAGTGTTGCCCTCCAACAGAACTATTACAAACATTGCCAACGTGTCGGCATTGAGCAAAGTGAGATCTTGCTAATGGACGAAGTCTTTCAGTTTGGTTTAAAATGCCGACATGCAGATTATGAAAGTGTCAACAGTGCATGATATCTTCAAAAATTTAAATGCAGATGAGGGCTCAGTAAAATTCTGGAGGACTAGCCCACTAAGCACCCCTGACAGCACCATCACACTGCTGTGGTACATGTGGCCCCATCAGGGATGGTGGAGCATCAGTAGAGCAGGAAAGGGGATGAAGTGTGGCAAAGGGCACTTGCACTGATTATGAATGTCATGATGATGTCAGAATTTCAACTTATGGTCTACTTTTCACAAACATATCGTTCCAACAATTGTTGCAGTTCATGGCAGGTGATGAACTCCTGAGGATAGTGTTAAAATATGTTGAGTTATCTTTGCAGAGTAGCTCAGTCTGTTCCAACATATAAATTACAAGTGTTTTCTCTTTACAAATGCCTGTCCTATTTATACAAAAGCAACTGATATACTAGAATGTTCCAGATGATAAAAGTTCATAGTACTAATTTTAGTCCACTATTTTGTTTCGTCGTATTACGCAATATATGTAGTATGATAGTTCTAGGTTTTTCTACAGAATTCTAGATTGTTCTTTGAGCTTCTAGATAGTTCTTTACGGTCAGAGTGTCCATTTTCAACAGATAGAAGGTCAAGTCTTACAGAGGATCTAATGCAAGAGGAAAATGTGAAAAAATTCTATCAGTAGACAGTTCAATTCAGTTCTGATCACTATAATTCCATTACATATAACTCATACAAAAATTAATACATTCAAACTGAGAAGAAATACAGCAATGATATGACTTCAAGTAAAACAATTAAATAAACAAATTGCATGCAGGGGATTACATAAAGGAGGAGCTGTCTCAATAGATGAACTAATCGAGGAGAGAGCTTCCCTTTCCCTACGGTATTACAGCATTAGCAGGTAGTAATGAGAATTATCCGTAAATTTTCACTGTTCTGTGAGAATAGGCTAGGTTTACAGTTTAGCCATTTTCAAAATAGATTGTCAGTTGTGATTCAAACAAAGTTTTAGGTTCTGGGTTGAACAGTTAACGCATCCCAAGGCTTGGCACCATGGTAGCAACTTGATTTCAGACCATATTGAACACAATCTTTGCGGAACATATACAAATCACCTTGACTGGCCTTTCTTTTGGAATACTGATGAACAGATGAGCTGAATGAGAAAAAGCTATGAAAGGAGCTAGGTGAAGATTTATTGACAGACTCAAAAACAAATGTTAAGAGGCGGAGCTCAAAACTCAAAAATTGTCAAAAGTTTAAAGTAATTGAAGATTGGAAATGAAGGAAACGTGCGAGATTGAAATGAGATAGCTCTGAAAGCCTTTTTCTGTAATTTGAATATGGGATCAACATATGATACATATGTTTGACCCCAGACAATAAGACCATACTGTAAGAAGTACAGGAACAATGCTTTGTATGGACAAATTAAAACATCTAATGGGAGTGTATTCTTTATTTCGAAAAATATTCCACATGTCATAGGAAATTTTTTTGAGAGCTCACTAAGATGGTATTTCCAAGCTAGTTGCCCACCTAAAGGAGACCTAAGAACTTAACAAATTTAACTCTTTTCGTATGTTTCTTCCCAATTTTGATAGTTGAACAGCAAGAAATGTTAGCAGGTGAAGAATGAAAGATAACATATTTGGTTTTATCAGTGTTTAATAATAATTTATTAACATCAAGCCATTTCTCTCTGATTGATGGATCTTACACTATGATTGACAGATCTTGCGCTCTGATTGATGGATCTTTCGCTATTATTAACAGATCTTACACTATAATGCAAGGGCAAACATCCGTATCTCGTGATAAAGGAATGACGATGGCTGATGTATCTTACGCTATGGTTGACAGCGAATACGCTTGTTTACCAAAAGCATCTTGTGATTGGTAAATTGTAAAGGTGATGAGTGATGTATCCAGCATGAATATAACCGTGCAGAGAATCGACGTTCGTCAGTTGAGTTCAAGTTTTTGCAGAAGACAGGCAAAAATCTCAGGCTACCTAGCTATGAAGCAAGCAAAAAGAAGAAGATGGTATCAAACCAAGTAGACATGGCCAAAACCGCTGTCGCTGCTGCCAAAAGCGAAGCAGAAAGTGCAACATCATCTACGAGCAATAAAAATGACACTGCTACAGCCAGTACTGCCAGCAACACCGAACCATCATCATCATCATCATCATCATCATCATCAGCCAAGCCAAAGGTAATTATTTCTTCTAATACCAATTCTACTACTGATGGTGATCTATTACTATGTTTATTTCGCTTACTTTCATTTATTCCTTTGTTATTAAATAATGATGACGACAACTAGTGTTTAACTACTGCTGCTGACCGATACATACTATTACCGAATGAATGAACGAGTCAACCAACAACCAAGTGTCACATACTCTTGGTGCATAATCAATCTCGCACCAACAACAAGAGGAAGATGAGACAACAACAACAAGGACGAGCGACAAAATATCGATGTGATCGACTATGAGAGCTACTCTACTACAGTGATTGCTACAATCTGATTATTCATCATTTACGCGGGTTTCGTTTAGAGCATATATTGGTAGCACAAGGACAACAAAGAAAAAATACGACAATTAGCACTTGCTGCACAACACGTTTATCTTCACCACTGCCATTTTGAGAGGACAATATTACAACCACCTATTGATATATTTCCGGGTTGGAGCTATCCACCAACCTACAGCAGAACTTACTTCATCAAGAATATGATAATGTTTGCCGAAAAGCACATCCAATTTTCAGAAGAAGAAAATGAATACATTTACAACTCTATGTTGACATCTTATCGTCGACCACACCACCACTGTCACTGACTTATCACTGTCCAAAATTTGCTTTGTAGGACGATAGCAGCAAGACTTGAACACCAGCAGCAAAAAGAACAAAAAATTTTGAGTTCGTAAACAGTTCAGATCTTACCAAATAATAACGATAACATGAGGGGGTAGGGCAATTAGTGAAAAAGTTTACCTAGATACACTGGATGGATGATAGTGATCTTTACTACTACTCCTTTTTGTAGACAACAACAACAACAACAACAACCACTAAATCTACACTACAACAACGGCGACGACGACGACACAACGCAAGACTTGCATTCAAACAATCACAACAATTCGGAGGATTAATCAGAAGACAAAGCAACAACGACGAATACGAGTACGATGGAAATTTCTACAACGAAGAGAAAACAAGATTACAATTTGATGGAGTAGCTCTTGTCTCTAAACAATGGCCTTATGATACCACCCCTATATCTCCACGAACAATAGAACTGCTAGCACAACATAGTGACATCTGTACCATTTCTTGATTTTTAGAACTTCACAACAAGAATTAAGAGACATAACACATATGCCACAACACAGAGAGAAAGCATCCAAGTGGATTTTAGACAAAATAAATTATTTTCGCCTAATGGTCTACATTTGGAATTTCCTGAAAATGGGGAAAAAATCTATCTGGACAAAAAGACCCCTACTAAAACTTGTCTACTGAAACATGCTGACATGTGTATAATATCTTAAGAAAAGACAGTCACAAATTTGACAAATTATTTTATACCTTACCTTTTAATAATTAGGGAACAATCACACTAATTCCACAACCGAACTGTATAATAATTGATACAGAACGTCAGAGACAGAACGTTTACAACATGTGACAGACGAGCTGTCATTAGAAACGCACTCCTGGACAACACCAGAGGGCGAATACAGAAGAGAGCGAATCACAAGGATGGTCTGCGATATGTCACCAACACAAGGGAGCAAAATATTTTGGATGCCACCAGCCACAAAAGAAACAACCACACCAATGCCACAACTCGGAAAAAAGAGCCAACTTAAAAACCCGCCATGTGGAGAAAGCCCCCTATTGAAAATCCCCTGAAAATGATTATCACCAACAACGAGACAGGGAAGAAGCACAATCTTGCCATATCTGATAGAAGACATATTACATGGTTCAAAAGAGACAACAGTGGGAATCTCAGTATAGAGGAGAGAAAAGCGGACGAGCACGCAACGATGGCATTAAAAGTAGACGATACCAGTGCAAATCTTATCAAAACAACAGTTCATGACCCAAGAAAGAAAACAATAAAAACGACTATTGAAAACATTTATTATGTTGAGTGGACTATATATATATATACTTTATATATATATATATAAATATATATATATATATATATATATATATATA
>WIPJ01000859.1:0-16826 GCA_018155075.1 Cassiopea andromeda | reverse complement strand
GATTTATTTTCAGCTCATCAAACACATTATAAATTGTTCTTTTGAAGTAGACCTGCGTGGGAAGCTTCCTAATGCTCAAGGGAGGACATTTATATAAAGGAGGACATTAACTATACTATTTGGAATGATTTGCCAAATCAGAACTTAGAACTAATTGGCATAATTATCCAGCCATTCCATTGCAAGCCTTTTTATATAGTTTCATGGTACAGAACACAGAATAGTATTCAATAGTGAGAGCTATTAAGAGCTTCAGACATCTAGAGAGAGTCGTAATAAGGAAATTATACTTCTAGGTGATACCAACTGCAATGTTATGAGTTATAACACAATAGTATTCAATAGTCATGTACATCCTCTCGAAAACATTGATCAACAATTCGGTTTCTCACAAATAAGACGGAAAATAACGAATGTTACACTAACAACATCAACTCCTATGTATCACATTGTTGTATCTAGCAAGCTTAACGTTCTCAACTCTGGTGAGATTAAAACTACCTTTAGTGATCAATATCTAATATACTGTAGTAGGAAATGTTGAAGAGCATTCAGACAGGAGCACAAGTATATAGTAAGTAAAACATTGAAAAATTGTGATGTGGAGGCGTTTCTAACTGAGGCCTTGAGCTTGGCATGGGATAACATAGTGAGATAATTTGTGACATTAGTCGAAACCAATTAACAGGGTCACAAAAAAACTTTAACATCTTTTGTTAAGAAATATGCTCCTCTCCAACTTCGAAGAGTTTTACAAAAGTACTGTCCCCGGTTCACATCCGAATATCATAAAATTAGGAACGCTAGAGTTTAATTGAAGAAAGAAGCTATTAAATCTAAATCGACATACTTATCTTTATCAAATAAGCATTTAAGAAATAAGGTTAACGTACTTAATAGAAAGCTAAAAAATGAATACTTTCCAACAAGATTAATGAGAATCTTGGCAACATGAGTATACAAGAAAATTGTCAACGAAATTGCTAATAATACATATAACACTACTAGAATCGAGTCTTTAGAAATTGAAGACAAACTCAATTGATAATAGCAAGATTTCTAGCCTACTGAATAGCTATTTCTGTAGCGAAGGTGAGACAATTAAAGCTAACATTCCTCACCAGCCAAATTCTCTTTAAGCAGTAAATATAATGTCAATCCTAAAAATAAAATCTTTCACTTCGTGGGAGTAACCGAAGAATGAGCTTACTACGCGCGTAACCGTAAGGGAACCCCATTTCAACCTGGATTAGATAATATCTCAAGTTTCTTCATTAAGAATGCATTACCGGTTCTTGCTAGATCTTTGCATAATTGTTTAGTCGTTAACTACAAAAGGAAATTTTTCCATACTGCAAAGAAAATGCTAAGGTATAGCCAATGTATAAAGAAAGCTCTAAGGAAGAAAGATCTAATAATAGGCCAATATCTGTATTGCCGTCCTTTGCATGTCTTTTTGAGAATCCCTTAAATAAACAATTATATAATTACCTTGATGAAAACAAATTTATATACAAGCGAATGTCTGGCTTTCGATCACTTCATTCGGTGGTCACTTGCCTTTTATCTAATACTAATGATTGGTATTTTCATCTCCTTCAAGGCGTTTGTACGGGTATAGATTTCGAGGATCTAAAGACGGCTTTTGACGCTCTTGACCCCGATATCCTGCTCGGAAAACTCAGCCACTATGGTACTATGAATACCGAGTACAAATGATTCTCATTCAATCTAAGGACTAGACGGCAGTGCTGTAAAATCAATGCAACATTGAAAATATAACCAGTGATGTCCTCCAGGGATCATGCCTTGGCACTCTTCTGTTTCTCTTTAATGTTAATGATCTGCCATATACAATTAAATACTCTAGGGTTACTATGAATGCAGATGAAGCTAGTCTAGCACATTCCGCGAAGGATATCAAAGACAACCAATGCTGTGACTATTGAATTGGGAAATCTCAAGTTACGGCTGCATGATAACAAGTTATCTTTAAATGTAGCTAAAATAAAATCAATGCTCCTAGGCACAATACATAATATACATGACAAAATTAATATAAAACTTCTATAAGCCTACATGGAATAACCATAGATGTTCCAATTCATCCCTAGGCATACCTTAAAGGTGCTATATCAAGGGCTTGTCGAGCCTCACTTTAGGTTCTGCTGCACTATTTGAGGAACATATAGGATCACTACCCGCAGCATTTTAGCAAAGCTATAAAACAGATCTATAAGAATTGTAACAGATAGTCGGGGTCTAACAATCCAACTGCAGCCTCCCTGTGCCAGACCCTGGAAGCACTTTGGGTGCCTAATGCAGCAATGGTAACTCATATGGAAAAAATATCCTACAAAGATTTGAATACTGCCATGCGACCCGATTGGCCCTCGGCGCCAGGGGATTCTGACTCTTTGTTCCCTGGTGTAAAATTGGCTAAAGGAGACACGGCTATGCGATCCAACTTGCCACTGGCGCCTGAGGGTTGTGACTCTCTGCCTGTAGGTGTAAAATCAGCTAAGAAAGTCAAATCACTTGAGGAGAGACAACGAATTGGTACATGGAATATCAGAGGCCTCCAAGAAATAGGAAAGCAAAAAATGATATGCGAAGAACTAGACAGACTGAATATCAATGTTATGGGACTATCTGAAACCTTTAGCAAGGAAGAAAAGCAGTAAAATCTAAGGCCAACAACAGGAAACAATGGAACATACCGAATCTACAAGAAAGCGGGCGATGACAGAAACAGGAAAGGAGTTGCGTTTCACGTTGATGTAAGATTAGTGTTTCATTGAAAGAGTTATATTCAAAGGGCATACAGCGATTGGAATGAATATCAAGGGCAAGAACAATACGGTGGCTCTCATTCAACGTTATATAACCGATATCTCTGCGAAGAAAGAGGAAGTTCTCAAAGCATATGGAATAGTAGAGGAACTAATGGAAGAACTTAATTACAAGAAAAACAAACAAGTGATCGTCATGGGGAACATGAATGGAAGAATTGGACAAGCAGCAATAAATGGAGTATGTGGACAATTTGGAAATGGAGAAACCAACAGAAATGGAAGAATCTTACTGGACTTATACATAAAAAAGAAATTGAGATTGAAAAATACCTATCAGCATGTGAAGGAAAGGAAGAATTTTAGTTGGAAAGCCAATCATGGAAGCGGAAAAAGCCTTATTGACTACATAGCAATAAACGAGAAATACTCCAAAACAATCAGCAGATGTAAAGTTGTTGACAAAGTTGACAAATTATCTGACCATTACCCTGTTGTAGCGAAAGTCAAAATCAAAATGGCAAAACCAAAACGATATACCAAGACGGCAATAAAAGATAGAGAATGGTTGAAGGATGAAAACAACAAGAGAATATTTCAAGAAGCCACAATCACAGAGACAAATGAATTCACATGGAAAGAAATTTCAGATAGAATAAAGAAAGGAGCTGAAAAGGTAATGCCAAAACAAAAAACGGAGAGACGAAAAATTTGGATGACAGACGAAATTTTGCAACTAATGGATGCTAAACGGAAAGAGAAAAACAAAGAAAACATCAGAGACATAACAAGAAAATTTCGACAAAAGTGCAAATAAGTAAAAACTAGAGGAGTAGAAAATATTTGCGACAGAATACATGACCTAGAAAAAAGGAATGAAACGCGGAAAATGTATCTCATGACAAAACGGTTGGCTCCGAAATCAAATATGAAAAGTGCTAATTTTGTCCTAGCAAAGAATGGAAAACATCTTACCAAAGAAAATGAAAGAAAGCAAAGATGGAAAGAATACATGGAAGAACTGCATGGGTCAAACAGACCTGGAATAATTCATATTGATGTTCAAAATTCAACATAAATCAGTGATGTTATAACAGAGGAAATCCTGAATGCAATGAAATCACTCAAAAACAACAAAGCTACTGGTAATGATGAATTTCCAATTGAATATTTGAAAAGCGTAGGAGAAGATACAAAGGCAAAAATAGTCCAAGTGATCAAGAACATATACAAAGGAGATGAAATTCCCTCAGAGTGGCTGGAGACAGTTTTCATTGCTCTCCCGAAAAAGCAATGTACTGCTAAGTGCAAAGAACATCGAACAATAGCATTGATACCACATGCAATGAAAATCCTCAACAGAGTCACATACAACAGAATATCCACACAGCTAAATGAGCAACTCAACCCAATGCAGTATGGTTTCAAACCAAAAGTAGGAACAAGTGAGAGCATTACTGCCTTGAAAAAAATACTGGCGAACAGAATCAACAGCAAGCAAGATACCTGCACATGCTTCATTGATTTCATAAAAGCATTCGACAGGGTTGAACATGATATTCTGATAGACATCCTGAACAAGAAAGCAATTCCAGCCAACGAAATTCGGTTAATCAAGAAAAGACACGAGAATCAAATTGGCTTCATGAAGGAAGATTCTGAAAAACAGTACCCAATTGACATAAAAGAGGAGTGAGACAAGGATGTATTCTGTCACCAATCCTCTTACATACATACGCAGAAGAAACATTCAAGTTGATGGATGAAAACCTTGGCAACCCCTTCGCAGTCAGAATATGTCGCATCAGCTGTACCGACGATACTGTCCTCTTGAGGAAAATGGAATAAATGAAATGTTTGACTATATTCAAAAAGAAGGCAAAAAGTACTCAATAGAAATGAATACCAAAAAAGAGTATGGTGGTCACAGACAAAGGACACAAGATCGTTGATGCAAAACTCGGACAAGAAAGAATTGGGCAAGAGAGAAAATTTCAATACCTAGGTGCTACAATTGATGGCAACATGAAATAAGGATAAGCATTGCAAAAGTCAAACAAAGTTTCTGGAAACACAAAGAACTCATGAGGAATAATCTACCTATGCGAACAAAAAAGAAGCTGCTCAACGCTCAAGTATGGTCGATTCTAAAGTATGGTTCAGAAGTTTTTTCGCTTACAACAGCTCTGAAGAAGAAGATAACAGCTTTCGCAATGTGGTTCTACAGAAGAATATTGACAATAAGCTGGACTAACATGATAACTAATGAGAATGTGCTATGGCGGGTTGGAGATACTAGATTATACTTAGGAATCTCGATATTTCTGCAGAATCTTGTATTCACTCTGGAGCAGTGGAACCTTAATAGAGGCGTGCCAAAGGACTTTTGGGTGCGGAGTGTAGCAACAACAATTTACCGACAGACCACCAAATGTACAATGATTACTGACAAACGATGACACAGGTCAGGCAAAACATTTTTGGGTAGGATCGGAAACAATTTAACTGCTTTTAAGTAATTCCAGGGTGCTTAATACGAATATCATATCTATTTCTAATCACTAGCTCTAGTTTTCCTTCCAAAGAATACCCTTACTTAAACGAAAAATTTGCCTCGGGACTTGAAAAAACCCAATACTATGCGGAAAAAGCTGTTAAAACCCTTTTTGCAAGATTGATTTTTGTTACACAAAATAGGAATAAGAATCAAATAAAAGAAAAGAATATTTTGCAACGAAATGTCAAGTTTTGGGCAATAAAAACACAACAGTTTGGAAATTGATCCTCGTGATTTTCTTAAGATTTACTTAAGATTTTGACTATTTGAGCCTCAGTTTCATATAAACTTTTCTCTTATAAGACAAGCGGATAAGAGAAAGCCTCAATTTGCTTAGAAAAAAGTATTGGATTCTACGGCGGAGGTTAAAGATGAAGAGCATTCTTACTTGTTGTGGAGTGTGTAAGAAATTCAACGGGTACCGTTTAGTTTAGTATAAGTTAAGAAAATGTCAGGCTCAATCTCGGGAAAAGTTAAGAAAATTGAGGCTCAGGCAAAATAATGGTTTTCTTATAAAAAAACGTGTATTCTTCCTGATTTTCGCGTATATAACAGTCCGCCCTTTACACACAGGTATTCACTTTGCAGGTCCACAATATTTTGCTGGCAAGGAAAATGTCAAATATTGTTCATCCTGGATTTCCAAAATAATGTCATTAATCTGGTGAAAAGTTGCATTTTTGAGATTTTCTTTAATTTTCGCACGCCATTGTTCATCCTGGATTTCCAAAATAATGTCATTAATCTGGTGAAAAGTTGCATTTTTGAGATTTTCTTTAATTTTCGCACGCCATTGTTCATCCTGGATTTCCAAAATAATGTCATTAATCTGGTGAAAAGTTGCATTTTTGAGATTTTCTTTAATTTTCAGAACCACGCACGCCATGGTTCAAATACCAGCAGTAATCTGTTATCATTGTATTAATGTTAAAATGAGATAGTAATTCTGCTAAGCTTCTTATTGAAAATTGTCGCGTAAAGACATTTCACAATGGAATACACGTGTTTTTATAAGAAATATCGTAAAGTAAGTGTGATTCTCTCTGCTGGTGTTATTGGTTCACGGGTTCTGCACTGCCTTGCTTTTAGAAGTGGAGCAACACGTTGAAGTAAATCTTCATACCGTTCTGGGCTCATCCTCAGGAACCTTGTAAAGTATGATAAGAAATTAGGTCATAACTCTATTCTATATTTCATGATACTGATTAAAGAATTTTGGTAGGATTCTAAATACTACTGTCGAATGAGTTGCAATTTAGCTGGGAGAAGGGTACTGTATTGCTGAAATGGGAACTTGTGGAAGTAAAAATCACAGAATTGAAACAAATCAACTTTATATCTGTTTATCATCTATTTAAGCCAATGGTCTCTTTGCATGAATCACATGGTTTATTTACATGAGCTGTGAGGAGTGGAGCAGGGGCTGTAACTTCTCAATTTTGTCTATCCAATGAGCTATATTTTGTCTTTTTAACAATTCAAATATAACATATTGTAGTGCATGAATATAGTACTAAATGTCATTTTACACTTATTCATAAGAAGAATTCAATGGTTATGCTGTCTTGGATGAAATTTAAAATAATTCAGCTAATTTGTATTCCATTGGTTGTTTATTACCTCCAAAAGCTGTATATATGTACTTTTTCCCTTATTATACCTGAGCACATGTTTGGTATCTTGAAATCAAATGGAATGGTTCCATTATTCAAAACTTTGTCAATCTTGTAGCATTGAGGACACACACAGAGATCAATTTTTTGTCTTTCCACTAGAGCCAGTAGTGATTTCTGAACATTCTAACCAGGGGTCTCTAGGTGCAATTCCATATGATGGATGTGGCCATATCTTTAAAGATGCATATTTAATTTAGTATACCAACATTTGCAAAGACGTCAATAGCCGTGTACAAGTACAACAATCATCAAGTCAGCACACTACAAAACACTTTAGGAGCAAGGACAGTACATTTTGAAAAGCAAGGTTGAACATATTAGAGGGCTGAGCTTCCTAATATTGGAAACAATGTTTAAAAGGGGGCTCCACCCTTCTGAGCCGTTCCATACAAATCACCCCTGTACAGCCCCCACCATACACATATTGCTCAGCAGACTCTGATACGATGTATTAAATAGTACGTTTATTCAAAAAACTTTGTCAACCGCATGTGATGACAGACTTACCAAAAAAAGTACTCGCGGTCATGAAGTCTGAGCTCCTGTACTAAAGTATGATAATGGCCCAGCGATTTTCTTTCCTGTAGAATTTCTCTGATCCAAATTCTCTTTTCTCGCTATGCTCTTCTCTGCAACAGGGACCTTTTCTTTTGCAGCAAACCAATTATAACTAGTAAATGCCCCTGCAGTACAAGTTCTCCGTCCCCCATGTTTCAATTTTACCGCCAAAATAGTCCTGACTTTTCCCGCACAACATTGTTGTGTGAAATAATCGGCGATAGTCGCAGATAGTCTGTGATACTCTACGACATGCATGACCTGCGACGGCCGCCGACGAATTACAACAAATGAAAACCAGCCTTTAGACTTTTATGCTAGTTCGTTGACCTCGTGGTCTGATTGTGTTCGTTTGTTACATTGCCTGCTTTTAGGCCTATGATTTGATATGATGCTGCTTTTGGAATCTATAATCTTAACAGGTTATGGCCCCAGATAACGTGTTTCTGTAGTTCATCCTCATGTGTTGTTATTCTGTCTTATGTCTTATTCATTAAAAGTTACCGATCGCGACGTCGAATGAGGATGGTCGTTTCAAAGTCGAGAAACTCACCAGTGAGAATTACTACGCGTGGAAGTTCCAAATGAAAATGGCTCTCATAGGACACGATTTATGGGAAATCGTAACCGGAGAGAAAGTATTGAATGAGGATGCCTCACAAGCTGATCGAAGGAAATTCCAGAGGAGAAGTAATATGGCCTTGACAACAATTTGTTTATCAGTTGCTGCGAATATTCAAATTTACGTTCGTTCTGCAGCAAATGCTAAGAAGCATGGGAGAATCTAGAAAAGCATTTCGAGAAAAAGTCACTCTCTCAGAAGATATACTACCGACGTAAACTCTATTCCGCAAAATTGGAAAAGGGGGTTAGTATGCTTGAGCATGTAAATTACTTGCAAATGCTTTCTGATCATTTAGAAGTCGTGGGAGACCCCATCGCGGAGAATGACCTTGTTATAATTTTGATTAGCAGTTTCACGGAAGAATTCAACCATTTGATAACTGCATTGGAAACAATAGCCGAAGATAGATTAACGTGGACATACGTTCGGTAAAAAGTAATACACGAGTACAAGAAACTTCATAGCGTAAGTGATGACACCTTGAAAGCTGCTAAGCAAGATAATGTATTAATTGCCCGTAGAAATGAAAGTAAAAGTTCCAATTCTGGATACAAAAAATGCTTCTATTGCCAAAAGGAAGATCACTATGCGAGAAACTGTTACAAAAAGAAGGCAGATAAAAGATTGAAACAAAAGGGTGAATCCGCTAACACAGCTGAATTGGAAGGTGAAAATGAAGAATTAGCTTTGAAAACTGCTTATAAGGAGCACAATAGTGATGAATGGTGGATAGATTCTGGGGCGTCACAGCATATGTCTAATGACAGAAGTGGCATGATGAGTTATATGCGCCTCCACAGCCCTCGTAGCATAAAGCTTGCAGATAACAGTATTTTACTGGCCTACGGAAAAGGGGATGTCAAGGTTTATGTTTATAATGGTCCGAAGAAAATTTTATCTGGTTCTGAAGGAAGTTCTATTCGTTCCTGATATAAAAAATAAATTGTTGTCACTGTCAACTGTAACAGAATAGGATGCTGCAGTTAAATTCAACAAGAAAAACTGCACAATAATCATTGATGGAAAGGTGTTATCAACCGGACACAGAGATGACAAGTCATACAGATTGAATACTGTGAACAATAATACAGTGTGCGTTTATTCACTGGAAGGCGAAAGTAGCAATATGCAGCTGTGGCATTTTCATTATGAGCACCTTAGTTACAACAATCTTAAGCGCTTAAAGGAAGATTCAATGGTGAATGGATTGCAATTCAGTTCCAAAGACAAAGCAGACTCATTTTGTGAAGGATGTGCTAAAGGGAAGCAGAGTCGTGAAGCATTTCCTAAGAAAAGTCAGCATAAAGCAACACAGCCAATGGAGTTAATTCAAAGTGATGCTGGTACTATGTGACTTTTATAGATGATTTTTCAAGCTATACCTTTGTATACTTTATGAAGAGTAAAAGTGATGTGTTGACAAAATTAAAAGAATTTGTATTGCTGATGGAAAATCTTACAGAAAAGAAGGTAAAAACACTCCGCTCAGATAATGGGGGTGTACACATCGGTTGAGTTTCAACAGTTTTGTAATGGGCACAGTATCAAGAGGGAATTAGCTGTTCCAATGACCCCTGAGCAAAATGGTAAAGTAGAGCAGATGAATCGCACAATTATTGAGAGAATTAGATCTATATTGCATCATGTTGAAATGCCATTGAAATTTTGGGCAGAAGCTCTGAATACTGCTGTTTATTTGCGTAACAGAAGTCCAACAACAGCTTTAGATGGTCTAATACCATATGAATGTTTTCACGGAGAAAAGCCTGATGTGAGCAATTTGAGAGATTTTGGGTGCAAAGCATTTGTGCATATTCCTAAAGAAAGGTGCAGCAAGTTAGAAGGAAAGTAAGTTAATTGCATATTTGTGGGCTACCCAAGTACAAGCAAAGGCTTTAAGTCTTATGATGTAGAAAACGACAAGATGTTTGTTAGCCGTGATGCAAAATTTTTTGAAAATGACTTTCTTCATAATGACTCAAAAAACTCGCAAAATCTGCCTGACTTGTCAACTGTACTTACTGAAGATGTTCATGATGTGCAAAATGACGAATTAAAAAACAAGGTTTCTACAAGAAAATCCACAAGGAAAAGGACTGTTCCAGAGAGATTCAGGACAACCACTGGTGACTGGTGGGAAAATGAGGATATTGATTGTTCAATAGCAACCTTGGATAGTATTGAACCAAGAAGCTTAAATGAAGCATTAAATGACCCAAATGCAAGTATGTGGAAAAATGCAGCTGACAATGAATATCAATCACTTTTGAACAATGATACTTGGGAACTTGCTGATTTACCTCCTGGCATAAATGTTATTGGCTGTAAATGGGTGTTTAAACTAAAGAAGAATCTGACGGAAGTATAAGTTGGTAAAAAGCTAGACTGGTAGCTCAAGGTTACTCGCAAAAAGACGGACTGGACTACGATGAATTGTTTGTTCCAGTGGCTCGATACATGGCAATCAGAACAGTGCTAGCCATTGCAATTGCGTTGGATTTAGAACTACACCAAATGGACGTTAAAACAGCTTTTTTACATGAACTTGATAATGAAATTTACATGGAACAACCAGACGGATACATAGACAAGCAAAGACCAAATATGGTTTGTAAATTGCAGAAAAGCATCTATGAACTAAAGCAATCAGCAAGATGCTGAAACTTGTCAATTGATCAATTTTTGAAAGAGTCTGGATACACACTAAGCGATGCTGATTCTTGCATTTACTCAAAATGAAAAAGATTCCAGCTTAAGGATTATTGCTTTACATGTTGATGATATATTGTTGGCATCAAATGAAGTCAATTTGCTGGAAGCTGAAAAGAATGTTCTTCAAACAAAATTTGAGATGGAAGATCAAGGTGAAGCCACTTATTGTCTGGGGATGGCAATCAAGCGTGAAAGAGACAAGAAGATATTGAATATAAATCAGAAATCATATTTGGAAAGTGTGTTAAAAGATTCAGAATGGCTGATTGTAAACCAGTCACAACACCACTTGAGCAAGGCAAGAAGTATGAACAACAACCGGATGGTTCAGAACCTGTGAAAGCTAAAGAAATCAAGCTATCAATCATTGGCTGCTTGACATACGCTGCTGTGGCAACAAGGCCAGATTTATCTGCGGCAGTTGGAGTACTTTGTCGATTCATGTCGCATCCAGGTCCTGAACATTGGATCGGTGTTAAAAGGATTCTTCTTTATGTTAAAGGAACCATTGATTATGGCCTAAAGTTTAATGCTTTGAATGCAAATAACATTGAGCTTCAAGGTTACTCAGATGCGGACTGGGCAGGGGACATTACCAACAGAAAGTCTACTTCAGGTTATTTATTTCAGTTAGGAGGTGGAATTATATCTTGGAGAAGCAAGCGACAAAACATTGTAGCATTGTCTTCGATAGAAGCTGAATACGTTGCTTTAAAATTAGCCTCACAAAAAGCAATATGGTTGAGAAGATTATTATCAAGTATTGGGTTTCAGCACTCAACAGCAACTGCATTCCATGAAGACAATCACGGAGCACTTGAATTGTCAAGGAATCCGATTCACCATGCTCGCACAAAGCATATAGACATTAAATACCATTTCACACGCGAAGCTATAGAATCAAAAGAAGTTGAACTTATGTACTGTCCAACGAATCTGATGACTGCAGACATATTTACAAAAGGACTTGCAAAGCAGAGATTTCAAGAATTGTGTAAACAATTGGGAGTTGAATCTTTGAGGTGATTTATAATGAACACTCATCAAGTGGGAGTATTGAGAATTGCTATAGTGACGATGACTCATGTTCATTTTGACATTGAACTACATGGGTGTAGTCAGGTGACCTTCTATTAATTAGACTTTTATGCTACTTCGTTGACCTCGTGGTCTGATTGTGTTCGTTTGCTACATTGCATGCTTTTAGGCCTATGATTTGATATGATGCTGCGTTTGGAATCTATAATCTTAACACTCTTAGTGTGTACACATTAACTTAAAAATTTTATTCCCACAGGTGTGTTTGTCAAAGCTTTCTTGGGACGAAGAGCTACAAGGTGATACTAGGGTACACTACGATAAACGTTTGCACGATATGGATTTTCTTCAAGGGGCATACATACCACGTAGTCTGTTTGTCAAAGGAAATGGCGTTTCCTCAGTACAGATTCATGCTTTCTCCGACGCAAGTGAGAAAGCTTATGCTACTGTTGCTTATTTGCGAATTTTATATGATTCTGGGGAAGTCGATGTACAATTGATAGCTGCTAAGGCTAAGGTTTCACCTTTAAAGAAGCACAGTATCCCTAGACTTTAGCTCATAGGTTCGACTTTAATGGCAAAATTCGTTGCGACAATAAAACGAAATTTGCAGGAAGAACTAGGTTACGAAGCACCTATTAGTACCTACTTTTGGGTACACTCAACTGTTACTTTATGTTGGATTGTGAATTGCCGGCAGTGGGCACAATTTGTGCGCAGAAGGGTAGACCAAATTTTAGAATTTTCCTCGCGGGAGGATTCGTATTTTTGCCCAGGATCTTTAAACCTGGCAGATCTACCTTCAAGGGGTAAATTTCAAAGTATTAGTAGCAACAATTCTTTGTGGTGGAAAGGGCCAACGTTTTTAAAATCACCCCCTTCAGAATGGCCTACAGTCGATAGGGGCAAAGTAATTGAAACAAGTGCCGCTTATTCAGAAGAACTTAAAAGCCCAATTCAAGTTACACATGCCATGGTCAACATGCAAGATGAAATGAATTCGGTCACTAATATCATTGAGCTGCAAAGGTTTAGTAGTAGGCGTAGGCTCGTGAGAACCATTGCATGGGTGCTGCATTTTGTCCATAATGTGAACTCGGCTGTAAGTAGCAAAGATATCAACATTGAAAAGGATTAAATGTCAATGAAATTGATAATGCAGAAGGCTGCTCATTAGAGATATTCAATCTAATGAATTCAAGGATGAAGCACAATTCTTATTATCAAAGGGTAAGGACAGGAGCAAAGTGCCAATAAAAGTCAACCAGTTTAATCTTTTCATTGATGAGCACGGTATTCTTAGGTGTAGATCTCGGTTGAGTAATGCAAACATTGCTGATGCTAGGAAATATCCTATATTGTTACCAGCACGTAATTTGTTTTCACGTCTAGCAGTTCTAGAAGCTCACGCCATGGTTTTCCATAACGGGACTAGGGAAACTTTGAACTGTCTCCGTCAAAAGTATTGGATTCTCAGAGGTAGAGAAATTGTCAAAGCACATATTTGAGGTTGTGTTATTTGTAAGAAACTCGAAGGATTACCATTTAAGTTTAATCTTACCCCCAGTCTTCCATTGGAGAGGGTTGAAAATTGTATTCCATTTAATTTCACGGGATTAGATTTCGCAGGGCCATTAGAAGTCAAAGATTTATGTGGGCAACATACATTTGAGGCATATATCTGTCTATTTACCTGTGCTACCATGCGTGCTATCCATTTAGAGCTTGTGGAATCTTTAAGCACAGAGTCTTTTATTACAGCTGTCAGGAAATTCACAGCTCGTAGGGGGCATTCAGTTAAAATCTTCAGATAATGCAAAGACAGTCAAAACAACGTCCAAAGAAGTTAAAAAGCTAGTTTGTTGCCCTAAGCTTCATATTTACCTCACAAACAAAGGAGTGGAATGGACCTTCATCCCTGAAAAGAGCCATTGGGAAGGAGGAATTTGGGAACGTTTAGTACGTAGCGTAAAACGTTGTCTCATAAAGGTTATCGGAAGAGCTATGGTAAGTTTCATGGAACTAGACACTATTTTAGTCGAAATTCAAGGAGTAGTTAACTCGAGACCATTGACCTACGTATTTAATGATACTGAGGGTGTTTCTTTCCCGTTGACTCCATCTCAATTGCTCAACAGACAAAATTTGCTTCAAGAGCCCAGTGATAGGCTTGCAGAAATTATAAGCACGTATGAAACGCTATCGAAGCGAGCAAAGTATCATTTCGGGCTACTATGGGATGTTAGCAAAAGATGGAAGGGTGAGTATCCTTATTGTCTAATAGAAGCATACAGGTCAAAGCAAACACCTACTCCACCATCAATATCAGTAGGAGATTTAGTCATTTTAAGAAATGAAAATACTAAACAATCTTTTTGGAAGGTTTGCAGGGTTGAAGCGTTGTTAAAAGACAGGGGTGGTAACATCAGGACTGCAAAGATAATGGTACCAACTGACAAAGGTAATGTACAATTTATTAGACCTTTACAATACCTTGTACCAATTGAAGTTTCATCAATGCAATCCATCAATTCTGAGGCTTTTGCAAAGCCCTTTGCAGCGCCAGCACGCGCAGCTAAGAGTCGAACTAGCGCAAGCGAAGCTCAGCAAACCAACTTAAATAGGCTCCAACGCAGCGCTGCAGATGTGGTTCTAACTGCAAACTGCACTTGCATGGCTGGTTTGGGTTCTGTTTGCAGTCATGTTTCTGCACTTCTGTTCAAGGTTAAAGCTGTTGTATACCACAAGCTCAATCAGCCAGTTGCTTGCACTAGCCAATTACGTGCTTGAAGGAGTTGCAAAAAAGATGACAATCCTGCCCCTATCAAGGCACTATGTTTCAACAGAGAGAAGAAGCATGACCTGCCGTTAGTTACCAGGAGCAAACCAGTGGCTTCAGACCATTTTAGTACAAGAGATCCAACAGCAGGTGTAAATAGGATTTCAAATGCAAGCTTAAAGAACTTCAGAAGCTTTATAGCCAAGCAGCTGTTTTTACCAACATTTGGGGAGGAGACGTAGATGATAATGGAAACATGTAGGAAGTTTTAAACAGTGATACAGACAGTGATTGAGAAAATGAGAGAAACATTCTCCCAGAGTCACATATAGCTCTATATGAACATAATGCAAACAGCCTGGACAAAGGTCTTGAGAAGCTATCAACTCAACTATATACTGAATATGAGGACAGTTATCTACAAAAGGCTTATAACCACATAAGAGAAGAAACAATTAAATCAAGATTCATTAGAGAACTGGATGCTTCACAGAGCTGGTAGAATCTCTGCATCAGTCTGCCATCAAGCGTCCAAAACAAAACTGGAACAGCCAAGCAAAAATCTAAAAAACAGCATTGTGCAATGCAATCCCCAATGTGACAATAAATACACAAAATATGGAAGGAATATGGAGCCCGTTGCAAGAGAATATTATAAGAACATTATGATGGAGAAGCACAGCAATTTAGTTTTTTGTGAAACAGGGCTACATGTTAGGGCTATTTGTCCTTTTCTTGGTGCATCACCAGATGGGATTGTTTCTATCAGCTATCATGCAGAGAAGTTGTTGGAGATAAAATGCCCTTTCAAGTACAGAAATATTATCAGTGGCTGCGAACAAGATAAAGACTTTCCCATTGATGACAACAAGGAAATGAAACAGAATCATAGGTACTACTACCAATTTCAACTGCAAATGCTTGTCTGCAGCAAGACAATGTGTGATTTTTTGTCTATATATCAAGTGCCCCTGAGGAAAATTTCTTAATTACAATACCTTGCAACTATGGGCTATTGGAAAAGCTTTTGAATAATCTTAAGACCAAATTCATGAACGTTATTCTGCCTGAAACAGTTTCAAGAGGCAGTGAAAAGAATGATAGAAGAACTTACTGTATTTGCAGAAGACAGGGCTTTGGAAAAAAAGGCTGCATGTAGCAATCATCATTGCAAAATTTCACTATCCTTGTGTTCAAATGACTCGTGGACCTAAAGGCCAGTGGCTTTGTAGATCTTGTAGAAAGCAAGAATAAGTAACACAACAGTTTTGTACAATATAGCTGAATACTGTTTTAAACAAGGTTCTATGAAAACTTCAATCAGATTTCTATATGCATGTAAGGGATAACACCTCTGCTGTTTCAGTTTTACAGTGACAAATGACACTGCTGTCTCAAATGACAAATATATTGGGGGGGGTCCTAATCAATAAGGGGGTTCGAGAACAATTGGGTTCAAAGCATTTTATGATAGAAAGTGATATCCTCCATAATATGAGTTTTTACATCAATCAGTTTTGTAATAGTATGTGATATCCTGTATGATATGAGTTTTTACATCAAACAATATCCAATGTTGAAAGTCAACCAACAACACTTTCATTTAAATTCACTGCCCCACAAATAGCAACCAGCATATTATCAAGTAGATCAAATTGTTATATAGGAATTATTGTTTGTAGAGGTCTAAAACCATTTTTCTGCCAATAACTCTTTCTACGTATATTCTCATATGAGCAAGCTGCCTTGACTCATTAACATCTTTCTGAGCAAGCTGCTTTTTCCCTCTTGTAAACTTGGGGATATCAACAACCTGAGATTCACAGACGATATCATCCTGTTTGCAAAAACAGAGGAAGAACTGAAAAACCTGTTAGAAGACCTGAACAGAGAAGGAAAGAAAGATGGCATGGTAATGAACAAAAAGAAACAAAGATCATGTGCAACGAGGTGGCCAGAAGAAGACAGAGATACGGAATATCCATTGATGGAGAACATCTGGAGGAGGTGGACCAGTACAAATACCTGGGAAGACTGTTGACACCTGGAAATGAAATGGCCAAGGAGATCAACCAGAGGATAACAT
>WIPJ01000858.1:12849-31932 GCA_018155075.1 Cassiopea andromeda | reverse complement strand
GGAAAGGTCTCGAGGGCCGTAGTTTGGATACACGTGGTCTAGTCCAGCAACAAATGAGAAATCACAATAAGACAATGGCTATTCTTCCAGGGAGTTGTGCTGGATTTATTTTCAGCTCATCAAACACATTATAAATTGTTCTTTTGAAGTAGACCTGCGTGGGAAGCTTCCTAATGCTCAAGGGAGGACATTTATATAAAGGAGGGCATTAACTATACTATTTGGAATGATTTGCCAAATCAGAACTTAGAACTAATTGGCATAATTATCCAGCCATTCCATTGCAAGCCTTTTTATATAGTTTCATGGTACAGAACACAGAATAGTATTCAATAGTGAGAGCTATTGAGAGCTTCAGACATCTAGAGAGAGCCGTAATAAGGAAATTATACTTCTAGGTGATACCAACTGCAATGTTATGAGTTATAACACAATAGTATTCAATAGTCATGTACATCCTCTCGAAAACATTGATCAACAATTCGGTTTCTCACAAATAAGACGGAAAATAACGAATGTTACACTAACAACATCAACTCCTATGTATCACATAGTTGTATCTAGCAAGCTTAACGTTCTCAACTCTGGTGAGATTAAAACTACCTTTAGTGATCAATATCTAATATACTGTAGTAGGAAATGTTGAAGAGCATTCGGACAGGAGCACAAGTATATAGTAAGTAAAACATTGAAAAATTGTGATGTGGAGGCGTTTCTAAGTGAGGCCTTGAGCTTGGCATGGGATAATATAGTGAGATAATTTGTGACATTAGTCGAAACCAATTAACAGGTTCACAAAAAAACTTTAATATTTTTTGTTAAGAAATATGCTCCTCTCCAACTTCGAAGAGTTTTACAAAAGTACTGTCCCCGGTTCACATCCGAATATCATAAAATTAGGAACGCTAGAGTTTAATTGAAGAAAGAAGCTATTAAATCTAAATCGACATACTTATCTTTATCAAATAAGCATTTAAGAAATAAGGTTAACGTACTTAATAGAAAGCTAAAAAATGAATACTTTCCAACAAGATTAATGAGAATCTTGGCAACATGAGTATACAAGAAAATTGTCAACGACATTGCTAACAATACATATAAAACTACTAGAATTGAGTTCTTAAAAATTGAAGACAAACGTACTTAATAGAAAGCTAAAAAATGATTACTTTCCAACAAAGATTAATGAGAATCTTGGCAACATGAGTATACAAGAAAATTGTCAACGAAATTGCTAATAATACATATAACACTACTAGAATCGAGTCTTTACAAATTGAAGACAAACTCAACTGATAATAGCAAGATTTCTAGCCTACTGAATAGCTATTTCTGTAGCGAAGGTGAGACAATTAAAGCTAACATTCCTCACCAGCCAAATTCTCTTTAAGCAGTAAATATAATGTCAATCCTAAAAATAAAATCTTTCACTTCGTGGGAGTAACCGAAGAATGAGCTTACTACGCGCGTAACCGTAAGGGAACCCCACTTCAACCTGGATTAGATAATATCTCAAGTTTCTTCATTAAGAATGCATTACCGGTTCTTGCTAGATCTTTGCATAATTGTTTAGTCGTAAACTACAAAAGGAAATTTTTCCATACTGCAAAGAAAATGCTAAGGTATAACCAATGTATAAAGAAAGCTCTAAGGATGAAAGATCTAATAATAGGCCAATATCTGTATTGCCGTCCTTTGCATGTCTTTTTGAGAATCCCTTAAATAAACAATTATACAATTACCTTGATGAAAACAAATTTATCTACAAGCGAATGTCTGGCTTTCGATCACTTCATTCGGTGGTCACTTGCCTTTTATCTAATACTAATGATTGGTATTTTCATCCCCTTCAAGGCGTTTGTACGGGTATAGATTTCGAGGATCTAAAGACGGCTTTTGACGCTCTTGACCCCGATATCCTGCTCGGAAAACTCAGCCACTATGGTACTATGAATACCGATTACAAATGATTCTCATTCAATCTAAGGACTAGACGGCAGTGCTGTAAAATCAATGCAACATTGAAAATATAACCAGTGATGTCCTCCAGGGATCATGCCTTGGCCCTCTTCTGTTTCTCTTTAATGTTAATGATCTGCCATGTACAATTAAATACTCTAGGGTTACTATGAATGCGGATGAAGCTAGTCTAGCACATTCCGCGAAGGATATCAAAGACAACCAGTGCTGTGACTATTGAATTGGGAAATCTCAAGTTACGGCTGCATGATAACAAGTTATCTTTAAATGTAGCTAAAATAAAATCAATGCTCCTAGGCACAATACATAATATATATGACAAAATTAATATAAAACTTCTATAAGCCTACATGGAATAACCATAGAAAAGCGGCTGCTTCGAAAGTGACTTGTGCTATAGGAATGATTAGATGTTCCAATTCATCCCTAGGCATACCTTAAAGGTGCTATATCAAGGGCTTGTCGAGCCTCACTTTAGGTTCTGCTGCACTATTTGAGGAACATATAGGATCACTACCCGCAGCTTTTTAGCAAAGCTATAAAACAGATCTATAAGAATTGTAACAGATAGTCGGGGTCTAACAATCCAACTGCAGCCTCCCTGTGCCAGACCCTGGAAGCACTTTGGGTGACTAATGCAGCAATGGTAACTCATATGGAAAAAATATCCTACAAAGATTTGAATACTGCCATGCGACCCGATTGGCCCTCGGCGCCAGGGGATTCTGACTCTTTGTTCCCTGGTGTAAAATTGGCTAAAGGAGACACGGCTATGCGATCCAACTTGCCACTGGCGCCTGAGGGTTGTGACTCTCTGCCTGTAGGTGTAAAATCAGCTAAGAAAGTCAAATCACTTGAAGAGAGACAACGAATTGGTACATGGAATATCAGAGGCCTCCAAGAAATAGGAAAGCAAAAAATGATATGCGAAGAACTAGACAGACTGAAAATCAATGCTATGGGACTGTCTGAAACCTTTAGCAAGGAAGAAAAGCAGTAAAATCTAAGGCCAACAACAGGAAACAATGGAACATACCGAATCTACAAGAAAGCGGGCGATGACAGAAACAGGAAAGGAGTTGCGTTTCACGTTGATGTAAGATTAGAGTGTTTCATTGAAAGAGTTATAATCAAAGGGCATACAGCGATTGGAATGAATATCAAGGGCAAGAACAATACGGTGGCTCTCATTCAACGTTGTATACCCGATATCTCTGCGAAGAAAGAGGAAGTTCTCAAAGCATATGGAATAGTAGAGGAACTAATGGAAGAACTTAATTGCAAGAAAAACAAACAAGTGATCGTCATGGGGAACATGAATGGAAGAATTGGACAAGCAGCAATAAATGGAGCATGTGGACAATTTGGAAATGGAGAAACCAACAGAAATGGAAGAATCTTACTGGACTTAGACATGAAAAAGAAATTAAGATTGAAAAATACCTATCAGCATGTGAAGGAAAGGAAGAATTTTAGTTGGAAAGCCAATCATGGAAGCGGAAAAAGCCTTATTGACTACATAGCAATAAACGAGAAATACTCCAAAACAATCAGCAGATGTAAAGTTGTTGACAAAGTTGACAAATTATCTGACCACTTCCCTGTTGTAGCGAAAGTCAAAATCAAAATGGCAAAACCAAAACGATATACCAAGACTGCAAAGAAAGATAGAGAATGGTAGCTTTTCAGCCACAATCACAGAGACAAATGAATTCACATGGAAAGAAATTTCAGATAGAATAAAGAAAGGAGCTGAAAAAGTAATGCCAAAACAAAAAACGGAGAGACGAAAAATTTGGATGACAGACGAAATTTTGCAACTAATGGATGCTAAACGGAAAGAGAAAAACAAAGAAAACATCAGAGACATAACAAGAAAATTTCGACAAAAGTGCAAATAAGTAAAAACTAGAGAAGTAGAAAATATTTGCGACAGAATACATGACCAAGAAAAAAGGAATGAAACGCGGAAAATGTATCTCATGACAAAACGGTTGGCTCCGAAATCAAATATGAAAAGTGCAAATTTTGTCCTAGCAAAGAATGAAAAACATCTTACCAAAGAAAATGAAAGAAAGCAAAGATGGAAAGAATACATGGAAGAACTGTATGGGTCAAACAGACCTGGAATAATTCATATTGATGTTCAAAATTCAACAAAAATCAGTGATGTTATAACAGAGGAAATCCTGAATGCAATGAAATCACTCAAAAACAACAAAGCTACTGGTAATGATGAATTTCCAATTGAATATTTGAAAAGCGTAGGAGAAGATACAAAGGCAAAAATAGTCCAAGTGATCAAGAACATATACAAAGGAGATGAAATTCCCTCAGAGTGGCTGGAGACAGTTTTCATTGCTCTCCCAAAAAAGCAATGTACTGCTAAGTGCAAAGAACATCGAACAATAGCATTGATACCACATGCAATGAAAATCCTCAACAGAGTCACATACAACAGAATATCCACACATCTAAATGAGCAACTCAACCCAATGCAGTATGGTTTCAAACCAAAAGTAGGAACAAGTGAGAGCATTACTGCCTTGAAAAAAATACTGGTGAACAGAATCAACAGCAAGCAAGATACCTGCACATGCTTCATTGATTTCATAAAAGCATTCGACAGGGTTGAACATGATATTCTGATAGACATCCTGAACAAGAAAGCAATTCCAGCCAACGAAATTCGGTTAATCAAGAAAAGACACGAGAATCAAATTGGCTTCATGAAGGAAGATTCTGAAAAACAGTACCCAATTGACATAAAAGAGGAGTGAGACAAGGATGTATTCTGTCACCAATCCTCTTACATACATACGCAGAAGAAACATTCAAGTTGATGGATGAAAACCTTGGCAACCCCCTCGCAATCAGAATATGTCGCATCAGCTGTACCGACGATACTGTCCTCTTGAGGAAAATGGAATAAATGAAATGTTTGACTATATTCAAAAAGAAGGCAAAAAGTACTCAATAGAAATGAATACCAAAAAAGAGTATGGTGGTCACAGACAAAGGACACAAGATCGTTGATGCAAAAATCGGACAAGAAAGAATTGGGCAAGAGAGAAAATTTCAATACCTAGGTGCTACAATTGATGGCAACATGAAATAAGGATAAACATTGCAAAAGTCAAACAAAGTTTCTGGAAACACAAAGAACTCATGAGGAATAATCTACCTATGCGAACAAAAAAGAAGCTGCTCAACACTCAAGTATGGTCGATTCTAAAGTATGGTTCAGAAGTTTTTTCGCTTACAACAGCTCTGAAGAAGAAGATAACAGCTTTCGCAATGTGGTCCTACAGAAGAATATTGACAATAAGCTGGACTAACATGATAACTAATGAGAATGTGCTACGGCGGGTTGGAAATACTAGATCATTCTTAGGAATCTCGATATTTCTGCAGAATCTTGTATTCACTCTGGAGCAGTGGAACCTTAATAGAGGTGTGCCAAAGGACTTTTGGGTGCGGAGTGTAGCAACAACAATTTACCGACAGACCACCAAATGTACAATGATTACTGACATACGATGAAACAGGTCAGGCAAAACATTTTTGGGTAGGGTCGGAAACAATTTAACTGCTTTTAAGTAATTCCAGGGTGCTTAATACGAATATCATATCTATTTCTAATCACTAGCTCTAGTTTTCCTTCCAAAGAATACCCTTACTTAAACGAAAAATTTGCCACGGGACTTGAAAAAACCCAATACTATGCGGAAAAAGCCGTTAAAACCCTTTTTGCAAGATTGATTTTTGTTACACAAAATAGGTATAAGAATCAAATAAAAGAAAAGAATATTTTGCAACGAAATGTCAAGTTTTGGCCAATAAAAACACAACAGTTTGGAAATTGATCCTCGTGACTTTCTTAAGATTTACTTAAGATTTTGACTATTTGAGACTCAGTTTCATATAAACTTTTCTCTTATAAGACAAGCGGATAAGAGAAAGCCTCAATTTGCTTAGAAAAAAGTATTGGATTCTACGGCGGAGGTTAAAGATGAAGAGCATTCTTACTTGTTGTGGAGTGTGTAAGAAATTCAACGGGTACCGTTTAGTTTAGTATAAGTTAAGAAAATGTCAGGCTCAATCTCGGGAAAAGTTAAGAAAATTGAGGCTCAGGCAAAATAATGGTTTTCTTATAAAAAAAACGTGTATTCTTCCTGATTTTCGCGTATATAACAGTCCCCCCTTTACACACAGGTATTCACTTTGCAGGTCCACAATATTTTGCTGGCAAGGAAAATGTCAAATATTGTTCATCCTGGATTTCCAAAATAATGTCATTAATCCGGTGAAAAGTTGCATTTTTGAGATTTTCTTTAATTTTCGCACGCCATTGTTCATCCTGAATTTCCAAAATAATGTCATTAATCCGGTGAAAAGTTGCATTTTTGAGATTTTCTTTAATTTTCAGAACCACGCACGCCATGGTTCAAATACCAGCAGTAATCTGTTATCATTGTATTAATGTTAAAATGAGATAGTAATTCTGCTAAGCTTCTTATTGAAAATTGTCGCGTAAAGACATTTCACAATGGAATACACGTGTTTTTATAAGAAATATCGTAAAGTAAGTGTGATTCTCTCTGCTGGTGTTATTGGTTCACGGGTTCTGCACTGCCTTGCTTTTAGAAGTGGAGCAACACGTTGAAGTAAATCTTCATACCGCTCTGGGCTCATCCTCAGGAACCTTGTAAAGTATGATAAGAAATTAGGTCATAACTCTATTCTATATTTCATGATACTGATTAAAGAATTTTGGTAGGATTCTAAATACTACTGTCAAATGAGTTGCAATTTAGCTGGGAGAAGGGTACTGTATTGCTGAAATGGGAACTTGTGGAAGTAAAAATCACAGAATTGAAACAAATCAACTTTATATCTGTTCATCATCTATTTAAGCCAATGGTCTCTTTGCATGAATCACATGGTTTATTTACATGAGCAGTGAGGAGTGGAGCAGGGGCTGTAACTTCTCAATTTTGTCTATCCAATGAGCTATATTTTGTCTTTTTAACAATTCAAATATAACATATTGTAGTGCATGAATATAGTACTAAATGTCATTTTACACTTATTCATAAGAAGAATTCAATGGTTATGCTGTCTTGGATGAGATTTAAAATAATTCAGCTAATTTGTATTCCATTGGTTGTTTATTACCTCCAAAAGCTGTATATATGTACTTTTTCCCTTATTATACCTGAGCACATGTTTGGTATCTTGAAATCAAATGGAATGGTTCCATTATTCAAAACTTTGTCAATCTTGTAGCATTGAGGACACACACAGAGATCAATTTTTAGTCTTTCCACTAGAGCCAGTAGTGATTTCTGAACATTCTAACCAGGAGGGCTCTAGGTGCAATTCCATATGATGGATGTGGCCATATCTTCAAAGATGCATATTTAATTTAGTATACCAACATTTGGAAAGACGTCAATAGCCGTGTACAAGTACAACAATCATCAAGTCAGCACACTACAAAACACTTTAGGAGTAAGGACAGTACATTTTGAAAAGCAAGGTTGAACATATTAGAGGGCTGAGCTTCCTAATATTGGAAACAATGTTTAAAAGGGGGCTCCACCCTTCTGAGCCGTTCCATACAAATCACCCCTGTACAGCCCCTACCATACACATATTGCTCAGCAGACTCTGATACGAAGTATTAAATAGTACGTTTATTCAAAAAACTTTGTCAACCGCATGTGATGACAGACTTACCAAAAAAAGTACTCGCGGTCATGAAGTCTGAGCTCCTGTACTAAAGTATGATAATGGCCCAGTGATTTTCTTTCCTGTAGAATTTCTCTGATCCAAATTCTCTTTTCTCGCTATGCTCTTCTCTGCAACAGAGACCTTTTCTTTTGCAGCAAACCAATTATAACTAGTAAATGCCCCTGCAGTACAAGTTCTCCGTCCCCCATGTTTCAATTTTACCGCCAAAATAGTCCTGACTTTTCCCGCACAACATTGTTGTGTGAAATAATCGGCGATAGTCGCAGATAGTCTGCGATACTCTACGACATGCATGACCTGCGATGGCCGCCGACGAATTACAACAAACGAAAACCAGCCTTTAGACTTTTATGCTAGTCCGTTGACCTCGTGGTCTGATTGTGTTCGTTTGTTACATTGCCTGCTTTTAGGCCTATGATTTGATATGATGCTGCTTTTGGAATCTATAATCTTAACAGGTTATGGCCCCAGATAACGTGTTTCTGTAGTTCATCCTCATGTGTTGTTATTCTGTCTTATTCATTAAAAGTTACCGATCGCGACGTCGATTGAGGATGGTCGTTTCAAAGTCGAGAAACTCACCAGTGAGAATTACTACGCGTGGAAGTTCCAAATGAAAATGGCTCTCATAGGAAAGGATTTATGGGAAATCGTAACCGGAGAGAAAGTATTGAATGAGGATGCCTCACAAGCTGATCGAAGGAAATTCCAGAGGAGAAGTAATATGGCCTTGGCAACAATTTGTTTATCAGTTGCTGCGAATATTCAAATTTACGTTCGTTCTGCAGCAAACGCTAAGGAAGCATGGGAGAATCTAGAAAAGCATTTCGAGAAAAAGCCACTCTCTCAGAAGATATACTACCGACGTAAACTCTATTCCGCAAAATTGGAAAAGGGGGTTAGTATGTTTGAGCATGTAAATTACTTGCAAATGCTTTCTGATCATTTAGAAGTCGTGGGAGACCCCATCGCGGAGAATGACCTTGTTATAATTTTGATTAGCAGTTTCACGGAAGAATTCAACCATTTGATAACTGCATTGGAAACAATAGCCGAAGATAGATTAACGTGGACATACGTTCGGGAAAAAGTAATACACGAGTACAAGAAACTTCATAGCGTAAGTGATGACACCGTGAAAGCTGCTAAGCAAGATAATGTATTAATTGCCCGTAGAAATGAAAGTAAAAGTTCCAATTCTGGATGCAAAAAATGCTTCTATTGCCAAAAGAAAGATCACTATGCGAGAAATTGTTACAAAAAGAAGGCAGATAAAAGATTGAAACAAAAGGGTGAATCCGCTAACACAGCTGAATTGGAAGGTGGGAATGAAGAACTAGCTTTGACAACTGCTTATAAGGAGCACAATAGTGATGAATGGTGGATAGATTCTGGGGCGTCACAGCATATGTCTAATGACAGAAGTGGCATGATGAGTTATGTGCGACTCCACAGCCCTCGTAGCATAAAGCTTGCAGATAACAATATTTTACTGGCCTACGGAAAAGGGGATGTCAAGGTTAATGTTTATAATGGTCCGAAGAAAATTTTCTCTGGTTCTGAAGGAAGTTCTATTCGTTCCTGATATAAAAAATAAATTGTTGTCACTGTCAACTGTAACAGAATAGGGTGCTACAGTTAAATTCAACAAGAAAAACTGCACAATAATCATTGATGGAAAGGTGTTATCAACCGGACACAGAGATGACAAGTCATACAGATTGAATACTGTGAACAATAATACAGTGTGCGTTTATTCACTGGAAGGCGAAAGTAGCAATATGCAGCTGTGGCATTTTCGTTATGGGCACCTTAGTTACAACAATCTTAAGCGCTTAAAGGAAGATTCAATGGTGAATGGATTGCAATTCAGTTCCAAAGACAAAGCAGACTCATTTTGTGAAGGATGTGCTAAAGGGAAGCAGAGTCGTGAAGCATTTCCTAAGAAAAGTCAGCATAAAGCAACACAGCCAATGGTGTTAATTCAAAGTGATGCTGGTACTATGTGACTTTTATAGATGATTTTTCAAGCTATACCTTTGTATACTTTATGAAGAGTAAAAGTGATGTGTTGACAAAATTAAAAGAATTTGTATTACTGATGGAAAATCTTACAGAAAAGAAGGTAAAAACACTCCGCTCAGATAATGGGGGTGTACACATCGATTGAGTTTCAACAGTTTTGTAATGGGCACAGTATCAAGAGGGAATTAACTGTTCCAATGACCCCTGAGCAAAGTGGTAAAGTAGAGCGGATGAACCGCACAATTATTGAGAGAATTAGATCTATATTGCATCATGTTGAAATTTTTGGCAGAAGCTCTGAATACTGCTGTTTATTTGCGTAACAGAAGTCCAACAACAGCTTTAGATGGTCTAACACCATATGAATGTTTTCACGGAGAAAAGCGTGATGTGAGCAATTTGAGAGATTTTGGGTGCAAAGCATTTGTGCATATTCCTAAAGAAAGGTGCAGCAAGTTAGAAGGAAAGTGAGTTAATTGCATATTTGTGGGCTACCCAAGTACAAGCAAAGGCTTTAAGTCTTATGATGTAGAAAACGACAAGATGTTTATTAGCCGTGATGCAAAATTTTTTGAAAATGACTTTCTTCATAATGACTCAAAAAACTCGCAAAATCTGCCTGACTTGTCAACTGTACTTACTGAAGATGTTCATGATGTGCAAAATGACGAATTAAAAAACAAGGTTGCTACAAGAAAATCCACAAGGAAAAGGACTGTTCCAGAGAGATTCGGGACAACCACTGGCAACTGGTGGGAAAATGAGGATATTGATTGTTCAATAGCAACCTTGGATAGTATTGAACCAAGAAGCTTAAATGAAGCATTAAATGACCCAAATGCAAGTATGTGGAAAAATGCAGCTGACAATGAATATCAATCGCTTTTGAACAATGATACTTGGGAACTTGCTGATTTACCTCCTGGCATAAATGTTATTGGCTGTAAATGAGTGTTTAAACTAAAGAAGAATCTGACGGAAGTATTTTTTTTTCTATAGATATAAGAAATTACATTAAACAAGTTACAAATTGACAAACTACTATACAATACTACAAGGACGATACCAGGGGGTGCAAAATATCATGACTACCCCCTGGCCTTTAAGGCACCCCTCTGGTCGGAAACGAAATGAAATGAAACTCATAGTTTATGCAGTTTGTGGCTCATTTGTCACTTGGATTTTCGACCAGAGGAGTGCCTCGACAAGAATCTAAATACAAGAACTAAGGAAACAAAATATCGGGAGAGGAGATTAGAAGATATTGATACCAGGTCATTCAAAACGTTTGGAAATGTGGATATATTCCAGTGCTGCTCTGAGAATTTTTGCATTTGAATCAAAAGATAACTGTTCATGGCCATAAAGGATAACTTTTAGCAACTCTTCATTTGAGGGGCATTTTATACCAGAATGCAACAATATAGCATTCACACTATTGAGAAGATCATTTCTAAATACATCATAAGCGTGGCAGAGCAAGAAATAGTGTTCCGTGTCCTCGACACCGTCATTTATCGCGCACAACGGAAGTATAAGTTGGTATAAAGCTAGACTGGTAGCTCCAGGTTACTCGCAAAAAGAAGGACTTGACTACGATGAATTGTTTGTTCCAGTGGCTCGATACATGGCAATCAGAACAGTGCTAGCCATTGCAATTGCGTTGGATTTAGAACTACACCAAATGGACGTTAAAACAGCTTTTTTAAATGGTGAACTTGATAATGAAATTTACATGGAACAACCAGACGGAAACATAGACAAGCAAAGACCAAATATGGTTTGTAAATTGCAGAAAAGCATCTATGAACTAAAGCAATCAGCAAGATGCTGAAACTTGTCAATTGATCAATTTTAGAAAGAGTCTGGATACACACAAAGCGATGCTGATTCTTGCATTTACTCAAAGTGAAAAAGATTCCAGCTTAATGATTATTGCTTTATATGTTGATGATATATTGTTGGCATCAAATGAAGTCAATTTGCTGGAAGCTGAAAAGAATGTTCTTCAAAAAAAATTTGAGATGGAAGATCAAGGTGAAGCCACTTATTGTCTGGGGATGGCAATCAAGCGTGAAAGAGACAAGAAGATATTGAATATAAATCAGAAATCATATTTGGAAAGTGTGTTAAAAGATTCAGAATGGCTGATTGTAAACCAGTCACAACACCACTTGAGCAAGGCAAGAAGTATGAGCAACAACCGGATGGTTCAGAACCTGTGAAAGCTAACGAAATCAAGCTATCAATCATTGGCTGCTTGACATACGCTGCTGTGGCAACAAGGCCAGATTTATCTGCGGCAGTTGGAGTACTTTGTCGATTCATGTCGCATCCAGGTCCTGAACATTGGATCGGTGTTAAAAGGATTCTTCTTTATGTTAAAGGAACCATTGATTATGGCCTAAAGTTTAATGCTTTGAATGCAAATAACATTGAGCTTCAAGGTTATTCAGATGCGGACTGGGCAGGGGACATTACCAACAGAAAGTCTACTTTAGGTTATTTATTTCAGTTAGGAGGTGGAATTATATCTTGGAGAAGCAAGCAACAAAACATTGTAGAATTGTCTTTGACAGAAGCTGAATACGTTGCTTTAAAATTAGCCTCACAAAAAGCAATATGGTTGAGAAGATTATTATCAAGTATTGGATTTCAGCACTCAACAGCAACTGCATTCCATGAAGACAATCACGGAGCAATTGAATTGTCAAGGAATCCGATTCACCATGCTCGCACAAAGCATATAGACATTAAATACCATTTCACACGCGAAGCTGTAGAATCAAAAGAAGTTGAACTTATGTACTGTCCAACGAATCTGATGATTGCAGATATATTTACAAAAGGACTTGCAAAGCAGAGATTTCAAGAATTGTGTAAACAATTGGGAGTTGAATCTTTGAGGTGATTTATAATGAACACTCATCAAGTCGGAGTATTGAGAATTGCTATAGTGACGATGACTCATGTTCATTTTGACATTGAACTACATGGGTGTAGTCATGTGACCTTCTATTAATTAGACTTTCATGCTAGTTCGTTGACCTCGTGGTCTGATTGTGTTCGTTTGCTACATTGCATGCTTTTAGGCCTATGATTTGATATGATGCTGCGTTTGGAATCTATAATCTTAACACTCTTAGTGTGTACACATTAACTTAAATATTTTATTCCCACAGGTGTGTTTGTCAAAGCTTTCTTGGGACGAAGAGCTACAAGGTGATACTAGGGTACACTACGATAAACGTTTGCACGATATGGATTTTCTTCAAGGGGCATACATACCACGTAGTCTGTTTGTCAAAGGAAATGGCGTTTCCTCAGTACAGATTCATGCTTTCTCCGACGCAAGTGAGAAAGCTTATGCTACTGTTGCTTATTTGCGAATTTTATATGATTCTGGGGAAGTCGATGTACAATTGATAGCTGCTAAGGCTAAGGTTTCACCTTGAAAGAAGCACAGTATCCCTAGACTTTAGCTCATAGGTTCGACTTTAATGGCAAAATTCGTTGCGACAATAAAACGAAATTTGCAGGAAGAACTAGGTCACGAAGCACCTATTAGTACCTACTTTTGGGTACACTCAACTGTTACTTTATGTTGGATTGTGAATTGCCGGCAGTGGACACAATTTGTGTGCAGAAGGGTAGACCAAATTTTAGAATTTTCCTCGCGGGAGGATTCGTATATTTGCCCAGGATCTTTAAACCTGGCAGATCTACCTTCAAGGGGTAAATTTCAAAGTATTAGTAGCAACAATTCTTTGTGGTGGAAAGGGCCAACGTTTTTAAAATCACCCCCTTCAGAATGGCCTACAGTCGATAGGGGCAAAGTAATTGAAACAAGTGCCGCTTATTCAGAAGAACTGCCATCTCTAGCCACCTGTAGGGTAAGGCTCAATGCAACTACCATTGTCGAATTACGTAGAAAAGGTTTTAGCAATTAGCCTAAATTAATTATTTCAAGCTGATGTATCTGTTACTATTTGGTAACCTTGAGTGAAACAAAGCGGGGGAGTGTATTGTGTAGCTATTGCACTTGTATAGACTCCTTTCATAGATACGTCACAGGTGACATGCGCGCCCATACTGACAGGCAAAACATGAGCTAGTCTTAATTGAAATCCTTGTTTTGATCAGTTCTTGACCTGCGGCATTTCATTTTTATTAATATTGTTGGGACACATCATGTCAGAATGCTGTAGAAAATTGTTTAGATTATGTTAATTTGATTAAACTCCATTATCAAATGTCTTCAAAAGTGCTTCCAAGTCAAAGAAAAGGTAAAACAGCAACCCTTTATAATGCTTGGATGGCAGTTAACAAGCAGAATGGATGGGTTCTAACTGCAAACTGCACTTGTATGGCCCGTTTGGGTTCTGTTTGCAGTCATGTTTCTGCACTTCTGTTCAAGGATAAAGCTGTTGTATACCACAAGCTCAATCAGCCAGTTGCTTGCACTAGCCAATTACGTGCTTGAAGGAGTTGCAAAAAGCATGACAATCCTGCCCCTATCAAGGCACTATGTTTCAAGAGAGAGAAGAAGCATGACCTGCCGTTAGTTACCAGGAGCAAACCAGTGGCTTCAGACCATTTTAGTACAAGAGATCCAACAGCAGGTGTAAATAGGATTTCAAATGCAAGCTTAAAGAACTTCAGAAGCTTTATAGCCAAGCAGCTGTTTTTACCAGCATTTGGGGAGGAGACATAGATGATAATGGAAACATGTAGGAAGTTTTAAACAGTGATACAGACAGTGATTGAGAAAATGAGAGAAACATTCTCCCAGAGTCACATATAGCTCTATATGAACATAATGCAAACAGCCTGGACAAAGGTCTTGAGAAGCTATCAACTCAACTATATACTGAATATGAGGACAGTTATCTACAAAAGGCTTATAACCACATAAGAGAAGAAACAATTAAATCAAGATTCATTAGTGAACTGGATGCTTCACAGAGCTGGTAGAATCTCTGCATCAGCCTGCCATCAAGCGTCCAAAACAAAACTGGAACAGCCAAGCAAAAATCTAAAAAACAGCATTGTGCAATGCAATTCCCAATGTGACAATAAATACACAAAATATGGAAGGAATATGGAGCCCGTTGCAAGAGAATATTATAAGAACATTATGATGGAGAAGCACAGCAATTTAGTTTTTTGTGAAAAAGGGCTACATGTCAGGGCTATTTGTCCTTTTCTTGGTGCATCACCAGATGGGATTGTTTCTTTCAGCTATCATGCAGAGAAGTTGTTGGAGATAAAATGCCCTTTCAAGTACAGAAATATCACCAGTGGTTGCGAACAAGACAAAGACTTTCCCATTGATGACAACAAGGAAATGAAACAGAATCATAGGTACTACGACCAAGTTCAACTGCAAATGCTTGTCTGCAGCAAGACAATGTGTGATTTTTTTGTCTATATATCAAGTGCCCCTGAGGAAAATTTCTTAATTACAGTACCTTGCAACTATGGGCTATTGGAAAAGCTTTTGAATAATCTTAAGACCAAATTCATGAACGTTATTCTGCCTGAAACAGTTTCAAGAGGCAGTGAAAAGAATGATAGAAGAACTTGCTGTATTTGCAGAAGACAGAGCTTTGGAAAAATGACTGCATGTAGCAATCCTCATTGCAAAATTTCACTATCCTTGTGTTCAAATGACTCGTGGACCTAAAGGCCAGTGGCTTTGTAAATCTTGTAGAAAGCAAGAATAAGTAACACAACAGTTCTGTACAATATAGTTGAATACTGTTTTAAACAAGGTTCTATGAAAACTTCAATCAGATTTCTATATGCATGTAAGGAATAACACCTCTGCTGTTTCAGTTTTACAGTGACAAATGACACTGCTGTCTCAAATGACAAATATATTGGGGGGGTCCTAATCAATAAGGGGGTTCGAGAACAATTGGGTTCAAAGCATTTTATGATAGAAAGTGATATCCTCCATAATATGAGTTTTTACATCAATCAGTTTTGTAATAGTATGTGATATCCTGTATGAATGAGTTTTTACATCAAACAATATCCAATGTTGAAAGTCAACCAACAACACTTTCATTTAAATTCACTGCCCCACAAATAGCAAACCAGCATATTATCAAGTAGATCAAATTGTTATATAGGAATTATTGTTTGTAGAGGTCTAAAACCATTTTTTCTGCCAATAACTCTTTCTACGTATATTCTCATATGAGCAAGCTGTCTTGACTCATTAACATCTTTCTGAGCAAGCTGCTTTTTCCCTCTTGTAAACTTGGGGATATCAACAACCTGAGATTCGCAGACGATATCATCCTGTTTGCAAAAACAGAGGAAGAACTGAACAACCTGTTAGAAGACCTGAACAGAGAAGGAAAGAAAGATGGCATGGTAATGAACAAAAAGAAACAAAGATCATGTGCAACGAGGTGGCCAGAAGAAGACAGAGATACGGAATATCCATTGATGGAAAACATCTGGAGGAGGTGGACCAGTACAAATACCTGGGAAGACTGTTGACACCTGGAAATGAAATGGCCAAGGAGATCAACCAGAGGATAACATCAGGCTGGAGAAGGTTCGGACAGTACAGCAACTTTCTGAAGGACAAAAGAATGCCCATGTGTCTAAAGAGAAGAATTATGGACACAGTCATAATGCCAGCAATGACCTATGGAGCAAAGACGTGGTCACTAACGAACAACCAGAAGCAAAAACTTGCAGTGGCACAAAGAAGCATGGAAAGAGCAATGTTGAACATCACACGGCGAGATAAGATCAGGAATGAAGTAATACGATCAACTACCAAGGTGAAAGACATCATAGAGAAAGCAGAGCAGACAAAAGGCCAGTGGGCAGGACACCTTGCCCATATGAAGAACAACAAGTGGGCCAAGAGAACGACAGAGTGGTGGCCAAGAGACGGGAACAGAGCAAGAGGGAGACCGAAGAGAAGGTGGAGAGACGAGATTGAAGAGAAGACTAGCTCTGCATGGATGAGAAGGGCACAAGATCGGAATTCATGGAGAAAGGTGTGGAGGCCATCCTCCAGCAGTGGCGTGACAGGCTAAGATGAAGAGAAGAAGAAGAAACTTGGGTACTTTCAGGACTGCACATCTCACAGATAACTCTTCTTGAATTAAACAGCCTCTGTCAGCTAAGATCCAGTCTCCAACTCTTAACTGATTCAAAAAAACCAGATTCAATAGTGATCTGCTTGTCTGATACTCTGCCACACCACCCTTCTGACAGAAATGTGACAGCACCTGCAGGACTGATCCCTATCAGTTACTTGCACGTATTGTTATGCAAGTAAGCTAACCAGGTTTTTGCCCGGGCTGTCAAGTTAGATGGCCGCTCTATAAATACATTGCTACAATCTATAATGCAGAAACAATCTCTAACTTTTTGTGGCAGGATTGTGGTAGATTTCTCCTTAGTGTTGCTTCATCTGGCCATATGATGAGATTTTTCAAATTTTGCGACAAAATTGGTAGCCATGTCCTGACACCCTTTGAAGTAGTTGATTTGGGTATGCCGAATCTGTATGCAACGTCTCTGTTCAGCAACCAAGACGGAGTCTTGCTCTTCAAAGATGAATGACAAGAAGATGCTTTATCATCCACAAGGTCTGTAACCCAGAGCAATACACCAGCTGCTGGCAGCCCTGTAAATAATCTTATGTCATCATCATTCTTTATTGCATCAAAGCAAAATTTCTTGCTGTTTTCCTCTAACTTTTTGTAAACAGCTCGTAATTCATAAACTTCAGCATCTCTTGCCATTAGTTCTGCCTTCAACCTTATGACTTTTGCTGCAAGGTCCTCAGCAACTAAATGTTCTGCATGTAAATCAGAAGGCTCTATCAAGGAGTGGTCCATAGCTTCAGCACCATCTTCCACAGCCAGCATAGGACTTTTGCAAGAAGAGTCTTTGCTGTGCAGTGTTGAGCATATCATCTTATGCCTTTCACTATGTGCTTGCGTTGAAGCAGCAGCTTTGAGTGCACTTGCCTCACTGAACTTAATCTTTGTTGGGATCCAGTCTAACTTTTCAGGGTTATCTGACTTTGTCCTTAAAGATAGGATAACTTACCTATAGTAGGCATTTGAAAAGAGAAGTCTACTGCACATATATTTTAGAGATTATTTCTTATTTCTCAAAGTAAATGCTTCACACCATATGGTTGGTGCTGTGGTAAGTTACCTGAGTATTGGCTACCTGATGGCAGTCCCTTCCCATCTTGGAGAATAATCAGCTTCTCTAGAGTACCAAATAATGGAAGGGGTGGCAATTATTGGGGGGATGGAGAATTTTCGGAAAATTAAAAGTAAGAGTGTTGCAATTAAAGGCGGTAGGTGGGAAATAGATGGATTGAAAATAGAAAGCACAAACCTATTCATATGCAATTCAATTTTTCAAACTATTCATTCTACTGCTGTACGCGGATTGCAATTTGTTGCGCGTTACAGTGAACTGATTCCAACGGAACTGAATTCAGATTCTCTGATTGCAGTATAAGGGGGGTTGGAATAGCAATGGGAGTTGGAAATAATTCGAGAATATTAACAATCGGGTGGGACAATTATTCGGTACTCAGTATTCGAGATAGTACAATAAATTCATAAGCAAATGTTTGAGGAAGCACACAGAAACTATAAATTGGCTGATAATCACCTGATATGAAATGTGTTAAGAATTATTAGTACTGATTATTATGATGAGCATCATTATCTTGTTTACGGCGATGAACAATAAGTGATTGACATGCTCCATTAACCTTTTGTAGTTAGCCCTATTGTTTGTAGTTGTTGAATTCTGTTCACAATGAAAAGCATGAGCTTCTAGATGATGAATCTCTCTTTGCACTTCTGAAAAACTAACAAAATGTTCTCCGCATACTTTTTGTCTTGATATCTTTTCCTCCAGTCCTCTCGTCTAAAGGCTTGCATCCAATCTTTACATCTCCTTCCAACAGCTGTTCTCTTAGAAGGGGTACTATAAAATGGCAAATGCTCCCTTCCCTTCTATTTGTGCAATAAACTGCACTACAACTACCTGTCATTTTGTTCAATTCAAATAAGATAACCTTTAGACTGCAGAGGGTATGTTAATGGAGGTCATTTTTGCCTGTTAGCATGTGCGCGCATTGGGTGCAAACAAAAACAATGAAAGGGTCTATTGGTTCATTCAAGATGACTTCCGTTTTAAGTCAATCAAGACGATAATATATTCATAAGTAGATATAAGAAAGGAACTCATAGTTGAAGATAAGAGAAACTGAGTTACCTATCTCTATATAGAATCAAAAAATGACTTGTACACATG
>WIPJ01000850.1:0-14528 GCA_018155075.1 Cassiopea andromeda | reverse complement strand
GATATCTTCTTGTGAATGGAGTTGCTTGTCAAAAAGCGTGGACGTTTCGTTGTATATGCTGTTAAATGAACGTCGAAGTTGGCGGCGCTCTAGCTTCAATTTTTCCGTCGTCGATTTCTGCTTGGGAGGCATGATTTCGATGTAGAGATAATGGAGCAAAAACGAATCCTGGTCACGGCACCAATTTGTTAAGAACGAATTGAAAACACTAACTTTTCTCCAAAATATCTACATAACATTTCGATCTACAACCATCTAACAGCAACGTGTAAAAAGCGTGACTACTAAAAACAACAACAACAACATCAATACAAAAAAGAGTCTAGTGACTAGTTCGTATAGTTCTTGACAAGTTCTTGACAGCTGCCATCCTTTGCGCTAGTATCCTCGAAGAGAACATCCCTTATATGCTGTTTACATTTCAAAGCTGTTGTGGTCATTGTTGTTGTTGTACCGGAAAGAGCAAAATGTTTCTTGCCTAAATTTTATCAATTTCAGCCAATCGGATACTTTTGTCAGCATTGGGCTTTTGACCCTTGCTATTGCGCATGTCAGGTAGCCAATTCCAAGAGCAGAATTTAGTTCGCGCGGAAAATGACATCATATTTCAAATGCTTACGTACGAGGCTCAAGTCAACAAAATGAAGAGTAATCGAAGCTCAGGCCTATGAATTCCTGATGAAACATGCTAGGATATTACATTTTACATTTTCTCACTGTTATCACTTAAGTGCGCAGTATTTTCTTTTGATTTATTTTACGGTGGGGAGCATTGCCCATAATGCCCATTAGCACGAGCCACTACTGCTTCTAAAAGTCACTTTCGAATTTCTTGCATCTAGATGCATACTTGAGTATAATTGCAAAGCTATGGCCTGGTTTCAAACTGAAAATATGCAGAAAAATGTTGAGTAAATATATGTGCTTAGATGTCAGCTTATAGAATATTAGTGAAGACGGAAAATGCCATATCTTTGCATCCGCTTGGGATTAGAGGCTCAAATTTTTAGTGTTTGCTAGTTTTAATAATCAAGAGTCAAGATTTCTCAATGGTTTGACATGGAATGACCAAGTAGTGGAGATTTTCATTTAATAAGATGCATGAAAGTATAAGAATTGAATTAAAAAGGGTTAGAAATTTCTTCAAGTACAATCAATACTATAATTGAATTGAGGAACGCTGTATGAGGTGGAAAGAAGGATAGTATTTGGATGGAACATCAATTGTATGTCAGGATTCTTATGTGACACCTAGGCGCCTATAAATACATAAAGTGAGAACTACTAAGTAGTAGTTAAACCATTCTTTTGTTATGTACAGGAGCATTTACAGTAACCAAATACCCGGAAATGAAAGCAAACACAGCTGAAAAGGGTATCCACAGGGGTGTTCAAACTATGAGTGAAATAGCGAGGCAAAGCGAATAGATATCTAAGAAGTCATCACTCATTGAAAATGATTGAACGTTACAGCATGATAAAGAAGCCAACCTGTTCTAAATCACAGGTAAGCAGATGCATCGATCTGATGCTTACCAATATGAAACACCATTTCTTGCAAGCCAGCCTTTTGAGACTGGAATTGGTGATTTTCAGAATATGATTTATAGCATCCTTAAGACACAATATGTAAAATTGCCCCATCAACAAATCAAATATAGAGATGAGCGGAACTTCAGTGAAGAAAGTTTCCGATCACGCTTATTGCAAAAACTGAACGCAAACTTGCCAGGTGACCTGGAACAATTTGAAGATATTTTTGAAGCCACTTTGTCTAAGCATACTACATTTGAATCGGCTATTATAAGATGGAACAGCAAACCACATGCAATGAAACAATTACAAAAAGAAATTACGGCACGAACTAGACTAAAACATTAAGCAATTAGAACAGAAGCTGAAGATCACGAACAATATCGAAAACAAAGATATCAGGTAGGAAAAGAGGATGCATTCTGGAAAACGTTCAAGCCATTGTTTTCAGATAAGGAAGCTAGTCGAAAGATCAATATTGTTGAAAATAAAGATATATTTTGAAATAGCAAACTTAAAATTGAGTGCTTCAATGAATATTTAATAAATGAGATTGATACTCTCAATGCAATAAAACATGATAATATATCAGACAGTAGTATATCTGTATACCCCATAGTTGATGCCATAAGTAAATATGCTCACCATCACATTATTCTGCTTATTAGAGAGCACACATCTATTCAGAACCCTTCCATTTTAATCCTGTGTATTCATTAGGTGTACTAAATGAAATTAATGCACCGAACACTGGAAAAGAGCAATGGACTAATTCCGCCAAACATGCTTTAGTACGTTTCAAGAGTTTGCTATGAGGAAAGTACGCGAAATGTCAATAAATCTTTTGAAGTGAATACCTTTCCCAGTAACTTAAAGCGGTCTGGTGTAACACCAGTATATAAAGCTGTGGACTTGACTTGCAAGAAAATTTTTCGACCTATAAGTGTTTGTCCACCCTTTTAGAAATATTTGAAATATTAATGCATTCACAAATGCTGCCATTCAACAGGCCATAGTTATAAAATCTGTTCTGCGGATATAGCGAAGGGTACAGTACATAGCATGCTCTCTTAAGACTAATGGAGATGTGCACACAATGCGTAGATAGTAACGGCGTAATATGGAATGGTGCTAACTGACTTGTCAAAGGTATATGATTTCCGTTCTTATGATCTTGCATACTATAACTTCCTGCTGCACAAAGCACTACATTTGGCATTGATTCTATGAAATTTCGAAGTAAGCTATTTTGGAACAGCATACGTGATGTAATTGAAAGAGAGTCATCAGCTGCTATGTTTAAAAAAGCACGGGATATTGGAATGGAGAGGAATGTAACTGGAAAATATGTAGACAGTGCTTTTTAGTTTTCATTTTGTAATTTATAATAGTTTTTCTTTTTGTCTTTTAATTGCAAATATTTAGTATGAACTATCTCCCAATTTTCGAAAGTAGAGCTAAGAAAAGCGCCAACTTAAAATCACTAGATAATTATTGTTATTTTAGGAAGTAACGTGTTTGTTCCAATTCGCTTCTTTCTGACGTCATGTTTCTATTTTGTACTGCGTTATTCGTTCATTGTGTGAACTCAGACTAAGACTAATTACAATGGTACAACAAATGTAGAGCAAGGAACAGGAGGGAGAAAGGTTAATTTGGCTTGGACATGACTGTGTGAATGAAAAGCATGGATTGTATACGAGAGAGAGAGAGAAAAATAGCTTTGCGAAAAGGATCAAGCAAGACATAAAGACTGCATAGAGGAAGTGCAAAAGATAAAAGGACTGGGGAAAACAATAGAAGAAGACAGGAAAAAGAAGAAAGAGAATGGAAGAGGAAGAAAGAGTACTGAAGAAAAGAAGATGAATGGAAGACAACTTAGAAAGGGAAGAAAGGAAGACAAAGAAAAGAAAGAAAAAAGAGGTAAAGATAAGGAGAAGAGAGAATTACAGAAGAAGAAGGTGTAAGAGAAAGAAGGAAGAAGAAGGGAAAAACGAACAAGGAGGAAAAGGAAGCAGAATAAAGGAGAAGAAGTAAAATGAAAACTGCTTTTGTTGAAGAGAGAGGGTCTCATCATTTGAGATCTAAGTGCTATATTTATATAATACGAATCGCCGTAGGCCTTTCTCACATCTAGCAGTAGATGCAGTTCTGAACAATCTAAATAGGTGTTGTTGGACTCTCTCACCTTTTTAATGCTAAAGAAAACTGGTGACTGATAAGCTCTAAAATACAGGGATGAGCTCTAGCATGCATATTACATGCACTGAAATACGTTTCATTCACTGAAATTCGCATTTAGTCCACTAAAAGTTTCTCAAGTAATACTTTACCACTCTACACTAGTGCAAATAGATTACGCATCTACTATTGTATATTGTTTCTGACATCCTTGTAAGAATTTCATGAAATAACTAGATCTTCCACCCAATCCAAAATTGTGTTGTGCTTTCATCTGTTTCCGTGCATCTAAATGCCCTACTGAATGTTTCGTAGTTCCCAAAGTTATCTTCATCTGGAACGCTTCCTGGCCTTGGGTCATACTGACAGAGATGTTCCGAACTGTCGATATGCAAACTGCGAGTGTAGTCTTGCCACAATGGGGCTGTGATATTTGACCCTACATTCCCTCTTATGTTAATATACTCCATAGTATAGCAGCACCCCAAGCAGTCTAATACAAGCGCATCAACTGCACTAAATGTAGTTCTCATATAATCGCGATGGATTCCTGATTTATATTTTGGAAAGCTACATGTAGCTCGCCAATGTGTTGCTGATGAGCGAAACTGTTTCATTCTTTGTAATCCAATCCTGAAGAGAATAGTTTGTATTTATAGATATTTTGATTGATACATTCCATTTTTGCATCAACTTTCTTAAATCATTACTTCTTTTTCGAATGCAATACACCAGAGGATTAATTAGAATTATTTAGAGTGATTGCAATGTGTCGTTTGTGCAATGGTAATTTTAGATATGACATAGAACGTTAGAATTTACATAAATAATTAGCTTTTAAATCTTCTAGTTTTAGCTTAAGCCAACTCTTACCCCGACATTGATACTCCAGCATGTATAGAATCTTGCTTGAGCAAGTGGAACAAAAGAAAAGTTTAGATGCGCTCTCCTATGGCTACTATAAATATGCATTTGCTAAGTCTTTGCATACACTCATTAACGCTTACAAGGAGATAAATTTTCGGAGCATCTGAAATAGTTCGATAATTTACTAAAAAGGTTACTGATTACTGGCAGAACAGATCATAATTTGATATAGGCTCAAGTGGACTATATTTCTATGAAGGTATTCATTCATTGAATCACCTTGAAAGTGAATTATGGCATATGTGCAAGAAAGGTTTTCTCCGCCCCAGTCATTGCTGAAAATTTCTCAACTTTCTCACGATTCCAAAATCAACACCTTTACTAAGACCATCTTAGAAAGTTTTTCTTAGCTAAGACTTTTCTACCACTATTCTGCCTTCCAAAGTTTTGTGCTTCAACAATTATGAAAAGTAGAAAGCTCCAAGTATACATCACATAATGATAAATCTGTTTGAGAGTAACCAAAACAAAATGCATAACATTTTTTGCATGTACAATTGGAATTATGAATATGTATATACACTTATAGACTTTTTGAGGTTTCAAACTTTCAACAATAAACATTAACATTTTTAGCAGTCGAGTTTTGCTTTCTTATAGAACATTTTCATTATACAAAACTTTCCTATAAAAGCATGAATTCGAAAAGTTAATAGTAGAAATAAACCAAATCCACTACCTGTAATCTTTCCAATTTGGGAGCATCTCGTTTCTAGGATTGTCTCTGAAATACGGGAACCGGAAACTGCTAATGTTCTTGAGTAAATATGAAGTGACCAACGTCCACACTGAATCAACTTCTGATTCGAAGTCGCAATATACTTGAAGTGGTGTTGCAGACTCATCAAAGATTTCGTATTGCCCATTTTTTCTCATCCCGGCACGATAATGCTCCATACAAGAGCTTGCTGCAATAAATTTTTTTGACTGTTATTATAAATAGAAGAAGTGTCCTATTGCTCTGCTAAGATTTTACGACCTATATTCACCTTAGCAGTTGTGGAGTCTGCTGTTGTAGGACGATGTAGCAAATCAGGAATGACAACTTACAACCGTAAGAATGGAGGCTAATTCGATTATGGCAAATTTTTCTATTTCCGGATCTTCAAATCTTTAGAAAACAGAAGGAAGTTAAGCATTGCGATAGCTTTAACCGCTAAAGATAATCTTTGAGATCTGTTCATATCTGTCATTTTTTACATATCTTTTGAAATGTCTATGGAGAGTAATTCAGCAACTACTGTATTTTCAAAAGGTCATCCATTTACAATATATACAATACAATACAGCCATAGCTTGGTAACTCCTACTCTAGTATTAAAAGTTGTAGCTTATTTAGAATTTATTTATTAATGTGTTTACATTTGAAGTATCTTTAGATTGTCTATATGTATTCATTTCCTTTAGTTTATTTCTGATTCTGTATGTAGTGGAATTTAAAGTGAGAACTAAACTGAACTGAGAAAAATATGCCACAGCTCAAATTCACTGGTTCATGCAACTTTAAATACTTTAATAAAGGTGAGATGGTTGTGAATTCTTCTCGACATTCTGTGCAACATTTCATTATTTCATGGTAGCTTTTCATCGCAATGTTTTGCTCTCTTGTCGCTTTGATTAAGTGGATGTCTTGATGAGAAGGAAATGTTGCTAAATAGATTGGGTCTCCACTTTCTTTCTTTAATTAAAATAAAAGTCAGTAGAAAAGTTCCAAAGAAGTTGTCTGAAATCCAGGATTATCTGCAGTTTCGCACTGATTGAGCATGCGTCAGAGGTGAAGTGATAGTTACCGGTAAGAATCTAACAAAGGACAAACTTTAGGATAATATACCCTCTGATACTCTTGTAATTCTATGCATAGAAGTAGGGGAGAGCCCCTAAGAGCAGGGGTGGCGTGGCCAGGTGGGGCACTGGGAAATATCCCGCCGTGAACTTCACCTAAAAACTAATTTTTCAAATTAGTGTTTTATTGTATTGTACAATAACTCTAAGATTTGAAGTGAATTGTTTAAGATATTTGGATCTCTCTGCTAAATCATCAATGGTTGTCTCTGCCCCTGGTTGTGGTTAGAGATGTTTATGGTATTACGATCAATTTCCGAAAGTCTGTGACAAATTTCAATCCATTTGAAACTTACACAACATAACAACGAAATGAGACAACCCACTCGGACAAGAAGTAAGTTCCGTTAGCTCTGCAACTATTTCTGTGTGGTAGTGCACAAATGGAAGATGATAGTAGTGGTAAAAGCGAACAACAACATGAAGGGAAAAATCCAGCAAGTTACAAAATTCCAAAACATATAAGAGTGGAGCCCAAACGAAGAGAGGAAGAAACTCGAAGGCGCTTTGAGAGTGCAAAGCCCATGAGACCTAAGGAGAATGTTTTTAATAAAGACACTATAATTTTAGCAGGTATATGAGCCTTAGCCATGCATTTGAATTAATCAATTTTATTTGACAAAGTTTTCCATACTCACTCTGTTCGTTTTAGTACATTATATAATTTAGTATAGTATATATAATAATACAGTATACTTGAGGGGTACATAAACATGTGGTAACAATATTTGCACTGAAAAAACTCGAGTTTCTAACGACCGATCAACTATTTTTCTAAAGGAGCCAATGAAAAACCAAGGAATAAAGATAATCCACAGTATGAACAAGACCCTGGATCCTTGAATCTTAGCGCAGAGGCTGCTTTAAGAATTTCACGCATGTTCACCAGAGAATTGAGGTGCATGAATCTTCTAGCTCCCATTCAGCTTCTGTTCAGGCTTTTATGACGCACCGTTCAGACAGAGGTATGATGCAATTGTTTGGCAGTTCCTCTATTGACGCGAGAAGGAAAAAGGTCGAGAAAAAGGGGGACGTTGTGCAGAAGCTAATTCGTATTACCCTATTTTTAGGCAAACAAGGGCTTGCCTATCGTGGAGAGAGGCACGAAGCTGCACATGAAATATAAAATGAGAATGTTAATCGTGGTAATTACATAGAATTAGTAAAGCTGATTTCGGAGTTTGATATTGCACTAAAAGAACACATCGAGAAGGTGCACACAGCTAGTTCACAAGGCCTTCATAAGATAATTTTTGCTGGACAACAATCAGGGAACTATGGACACGGCTATCTTGCTAAATTTCTCAGCCATGATATGACATCAAGAATTTTTCGCATTATATGTGATTTGGTTCAAGAATCTATAGCAAGGGAGGTAAAAGAAGCGGGGATGTTTTCAGTTGAACTTGATACAACACAGGACATAATGACTCAAGATCAATGCTCTATTGTTTTTCGTTATGTTTATGAAGGAGTTGTTCATGAAAGGCTCCTGTCGCTGGTCAAAGCCACGTCAACTACTGGTGAGGTTCTATTTAACTTACTTAGCAGTACGCTAAAAATATTACCGTGATATTAAAACTGTGTTGGGGATACATTTGATGGAGCAGCCAGCATGAGCGGCGCATATGATGGCGTGACGGCAAAAATATCGAGTGTTGCAAGTTTGCATGTTCATACATGGTGCTATAGCCATTGCTTGAACCTATTATTAGCTGACGCAGCATCGGCATGCACGCAAGCAATGACTCTTTCCTGGGTTCTCCAATCAGTGTCATCCGTTCAAGTAAGCTCATAAAAGGAAGGACGTGTGGGAAAAAATGTTGGCAGGAAAAGGGAGCTCTGGGAGAAGGCTTGGTTCAATTGGAGAGACTCAGTGGCGTTCAAAATCCATTGCCTTTGAATAGATCTTTGGTACCTTTAAAGCCCGAAGCCCAAACACAGGGTTGTACAGTACACCAAAATGATACGTGCCTTTCAAGACAGTTCAGAGGACAAATCATTCCAGCAGTCAACAAGAAATGAGAAACAAGAAATAATGTACCTTCTGATGCTCTTTTACTTCTATGCATAGAAGTAAGATAGCCCTTAGGAGCAAACCCTATCTTGCTATTGCATGGTGTCGTCCACTAAGTGATCCTATCGGTTTCTATAATAAGCTAGAGAGAGAGAGAGAGAGCCCTTGCTTACATAGAGAGGGAAAGGGAATGGTCTTCCTTGATGACACGAACAGTGATTTTACCAAGACAGGTAGTAATCAGCTAATAGACAACAATACGAAACATATGGCCTATGTTCATGGCTTTTTTAACTTCGTGCTGCTTGTCGATGAAATGACACGAGTGAACATTGAAACTACAGCCATTACATGGACGTAATTTCCGGGGGGGCTAGGGGGGCTGAAGCCCCCCCAATAATTTTGATGATACAAATTTTTTTTATGTAAATTATACTGCGATTAGAAGGTCAGAGAATGCATCAGCATCAATAATGACATTGTAGATTACTAGGGGGGAGCACTACAGCATATTCACTTCATATCCTAAACTTTTTCTTTTTAATTTGGTCACACTTAGGCCAGACTTTTTCTATATTGCAGAAATTGTTTTAATAACGGCATTGTATTTTTAGACGCTCTAAAGCTATAAAAAATGTACATTTCATTTCACAACAGAAACTTTTTATTAAAATTACTCATTTCGAATCTCAATTTCGTACAAAATATAAGCGGAGAAAGAAAGCAGATCATTTTTCAAAAAGGCATCTGCAGATTCTGGAAAGAGCTCTTCATCTACTGGTCATTTTCCGGAAAAACCACACCAACCAAGATCAATAAAGTTTCCTATGAGAGACACAGGGAAGCAGAAGCGACCGTTCAACCCCAAATGGTTTGATCAATTTACATTTTTGCATTACCGGGAAGATAGTGATTCTGTGATTTGCCATACCTGTGCACTTGCAGACAAAGGCTATACAGTAATTATTTCTGGTGCTTTTCTATTACCGTGCAGAAAGAGAACTTTCGTGATCCTAAGTCATTTTAAGGCCTCAGAGATGGCAAAATCTCTTGAGCTTCCGGGGGCTCCGCCCCCTGGACCCCTGCCAGAGCTCTGCCCTGGACCCGCTGGGTGGCTTTCAGCACCCCCAGACCCCCAGCTGTTTTAGGCGATAGCCAAGGCCCACTAAATTACGCTAGAAATTAGCCCCCTCAAAGTTTTTGTGGAAATTACGGCCTTGCATTATTAATCATTATTTGTTGTTATTGAGCAATGGCGTACTGACGTCGTTGTGCACGCTCTCAAGTTTCATAGCAAAATTTGACTTGGATTTACAATTATTGTTATTTATAATTCTCCTAAAATCAACTTGGATGCAATATTTGCAATTATTATGCTTCGGTTACGATTTATTTTGTTTCGATCAACCGCCTGATTTTGAAAATTCAAATATTGGATCATGTGACGTTGCCAATGACAACCAGGAAGTGGCCATTGAAAACCAGGAAGTGGCCATTGAATCATTACGAACGCTAAAAGTAAAGCCTGGTGTCAAGTTACCAAGATCGAACGACAACTGGAGTGAAGCAAATAATTACTTTAAATCAATTTTCTCTACTCTTGAAGTTACAGCAGACTCTGTTACTGAAGCAATACAGTTTATGAACAACACAATTTATGATTTCTTCAAGGATAATTACGGAACAATTGACTCTGTTAATCAAGCTAACGGTCCATGTCATAAGTACAATCATTTAACCATTAAGCAACTAAAGCGAGAATTAGCTCAACTTAAGTGCCAGAATACCCCCACTAACTTAAGTTAGATATGTATCTCGCCTCCTTCGTTCCAAGCTCGGTAATTCTCCTGGTACTGCTAAATCAAATGATAGTATCAGAAACTACGATCGTATCTTACACAAAAATTTTTGGGGCTTCGTCAAAAATATTCTCCAAAAGAGTAAGTCTATTTTGCCTTCTTTCACACAAGACCACTATACAAAATTTTTCCTTGACTTCTTCCGTGCAGTATTTCCGCAGAGAACTTTCAATACTCCAAGTTGGCTTCCATCTTTGCCTGAGCCTTCCACTCCTTTTGATCAGTCACCCCCGTCTTATGAAAAGATTACTAACATCGTCCGTAGAATGAAATCTTCTAGTTCCCCTTGCCCACTAGACAAGATATCTATAATATGTTTCAAAAGATGTCCATATCTTCGGTCGCTTTTAGCTAAAATTATTCGTGTTGTCTGGGAATCGGGTCTTGTACCAATGGAATGGAAAAAAGCGTGGACAGTTCTTGTTCACAAAAAGGGCAATATTGATGACCCTGCTAATTTTAGGCCTATCACCCTTGATTCGGTGCCACTAAAAGTCTTTACTTCATGTCTACGTGACTCAGTCTTCTCATTTCTCAATCAAAATGAATTTGTCGACCCTGAAATCCAGAAGGGTTTTACCCCCAAAGTAGCAAGAGTGCTAGAGCACACCTCCATGATGGCCAATATTATTGACAAAGCGCGCAAAAGTCAGAGGTCAGTAGTAGTAACATTGTTGGATCTCAATAATGCCTTTGGTGAAGTACATCACAATTTAATCAAAGAGGTTCTGTTCTATCACCATATTCCTGATAACGCCCAAGCTTTAATTTATAGTCTCTATGAAGGTTTTCACACAGCTGTTATAACTGATCATTACTCGACCCCTGCTATTCCTGTTCGACGTGGTGTTCTCCAAGGTGATTGCCTAAGCCCTTTATTATTTAACATGTGCTTCAACACTTTCATTCAATTCATTCGCCAAAAAAATACAAACAACTGGGTTTCTCTGCGTATGATAAACTCGATTGGCTTTTCAAACCGGTGCACTGGTTTCAATATGCAGATGATGCTGCTGTGGTCACAACAAATGAGCGTGAGAATCAACTCCTTCTAAATTGCTTTACATAGTGGTGTCAGTGGTCTAATATGGTCATCAGAGTAGACAAATGCGTGACATTTGGTATTAAAAAGTTTTCAACTCGCTCTCTTCAATATGAGCCAAAATTATTTGTCAACCACAAGGCAGTACCCACTGTCAAATCAGGAGAATCATGTAAATATTTGGGAAGATATTTCAACTTTGAAATGGACAACAAAGTTCATAAAGAAAAATTGCAATCCTCCCTTGTTGATATGCTGACTAATATTGATAGCCATTCAATTCTACCGAAAAATAAATTACTCTTATACCAAAGATATCTGCTCTCAAAACTCTCCTGGCATCTTACTATTGCCAATCTAGCTAAGACGTGGGTAATTGAAAACCTGGATTCCATCACTATACGGTTCATACGCCAATGGTTGGATCTTCCTATTAGCGTTACTTTAAGTGCTATCACCCTTCCCTGCAACCAGTTTGGCCTAAATCTTCAACTTCCATCTGTAAAATTCATCCAATACCAAACTGTTTTACGTAATTCCCTAAAATCCTCCAAGAGCGATAACATCAAGTCTCTATGGAAAAGCACCAGTTGTAGTATGAATATTCAATATGATTCATACAAAAATACCAAGCAGATATTAAAAGCAGTACGCCAACAGCATACCGAAAAGCTACGGTCACAACTAACATCTCAAGGCTTCATTATCTCTTTTCTTTTGGACCACTCTATGAAATCGCTAAACTCTTTGTGGTCTTCTGCTCAGAGCAAGCTACCTAAGAACATTTTTAACTTCTCTATAAGATATCTTAATAATGCCCTTGCCAATCGTGTGAACCTTTGCAAATGGAAGCTCTCTCAATCTTCTGATTGCTCATTTTGCCTCTGTCCCGAGTCTCTTCTTCATGTTGTCTCTGGCTGCAAGTCATATCTTGAAGAGGGCCGTTACACATGGAGGCATAACTCAGCATTACACTTTGTCACCTCTACGTTACAAAGTGTGAGAAATTCCTCCCTATATGTTGACCTTCCTGGATTTCTGTCCCCTTGCATTATAACAGGAGATCAACTGCTTCCGGATATGCCTCTTTCCATTGGTAAGATCAAGCTCTATGTGATTGAGTTGACCGTTGGGTTTGAAACCAATTTAAATAGCAACGCAGAGAGGAAACACGAAAAGTATTATCAACTTACTCGAGATCTTTCGTCGGATTTTCATAGCGTCAAATTTATTAACCTATCCCTTAGTGCTCTAGGAATTTTCGGCAAATCATGCGAGCCTTTTATAGACATGTGCAAGGCACTGGAGTTTAATAAGCAACACACAGATTTCATAATGCGAAAGCTACCTACAATCATTATCCGATCAACCTATTATATATTCTCTATGCGTAACAAGCCCTAGACTAGCCCTGACCTACTAATATAATAACCGCTTGTAGAAATCTTTTTATACTAAAATTTACATTCCTTATACTGTATTTTTTTCATACCAAATCTGTCAAATGCAAGTTACCTAATTATAGCGAGATTTGTATTTGTATTCTTAAATATTATGTCATCATCAGAAGTTTAAAAATATCATTAAGAGTTGTGCCAGAAATATTATGATAGCGTGAGTCCATATGGTTGCTTTGAGTGATCATTTTAAGATCTACGGTATTCCGAAATTTCGCAAAAATATATTTGAGGAGTTTGCCTACCAGAGTTCATTCCCTGTATGTAGGCTGTAATATGGCGTGGGCTAAAAATAGTACCTTAGCGTACGAAAATAGTAACCCCATATCTTAGCGTATCGGTCATTGGAACGCATTGGTTAAAAGTACTGGAAAGCATTGGTTTAGCATTAAAAGATTTGAACTTTCAAACGTATTGACTTATGGTTTAGAGTATAGTGGCGTGACACATCGCCAGATTACGATATGACAGCCTTTCCTGCCTAGAAAAATATCATTCATCCAGGAGCAGATCAAAAACATACTAAGAAAGTCTCAAAAAACTAGCAAGGGCTACCAAATTTCTTTTTACACGAAACTTGAACAAGATGAATATGCTGAGACGGTTTTCCCTACGTTTTCCAGTACTCTGAAAGACATGGTCAGCAATAAAGTTGTCTGCGGCTTGGCTCACAGAACCCTTTCCATTCCTGCTAGGAGTTTTCATATCAACTCCTCATACATTTCACCTACTCTCAGGTGCTAAATAAATATCTTCCCCGCTAATTAATATTTCGACTTTTGTCCAGCCCCGCAGACTTATTAGGACCCCCCCGTTAATTAATTGTAAGTAAACTACATTTTTTCCAATCTCCTGATCTTATTTCCTTTTATTTTTAGTACTATTTACGTGGCAACATAGTGTACTGCTGTATACATTTTAGTTCTATCCATTATGGCAACCTGTCTTTTGTTCTTTCCCTCATTTTCTGAATTTCCAACCCCTCCGTGTATTTTAAACCTACCCCTAATTATTAAATTTTGGAATTCTTTCCGACCGCCCTGTTTATTATGACCCCCCCCCATTTATATGGCACTTGAGAGCATGCACACGTACTGAGTAAATGGATATTTTACCTACTTCAACCATGCAAAATGAAAATTCTAGCCATTGAAGTTGCTGAGGCAATAATGAAACTTTTAAATTTAGCCGTTTGGTGTCTGACGCGTAGCAGGGTTTCTCCATGTTTTTCCATGTGTTTTCCGCTTATATTTAGGTAATGGACTCGGGGCAGACACATACTATTTTTCCCCAATTGTCGCTCTAGTAGAAGTATTGTAACGTAATCTATTATAGTTTTGGTAATGTGTTTAAATTTATATAGCAAGTGTATATAGAAAAATTTGGCCGTAAGATCAGTCCCCTAAGTAAATCACAACAAGCGTCATGAGGCTTTGGAGCATTACTAGGACACTTCACATCTAAGTTAGCCCTTCTATGACGCAAATTAAAAATCTGAGGGAGGTGTCTGGTCTGAGATCAACAAGGGACACTGGTTTGTCTAGAGGAGTTCGTGGTAAACTGCTTCCTTGCTTTATTACGGGTAATAGTCTTAGACCTGGTATGCTTCTTTTCACAACCAGCAAACGCTTATACACCATTGAGTTAACCGTCAACTTTGAGGGAATTCT
>WIPJ01000849.1:217668-229976 GCA_018155075.1 Cassiopea andromeda | reverse complement strand
TATGTTTTCAAATACACATTTGGTATAAATGAATGATTAATACATATGCATAATAATTATCAATGCATAATTATTCGCAATGCATAAGTATCATAATTGCATAGCTATTGCCAGTGCTTAGCCATTACTGATGCATTATTGCTTGGAATGCATTAATGTTTTCAAAACATACTTTTTATCAGTACATAATTGTTCTCGTTACATAATTGTATATAATTTTGGCCACTAATCAGCTGTCGCTCAATGTTTTGAATTTGTTACTGTCGAGCTTAAGAAAAATTTTTATCTTGTCATTGTTATTCTTTAGCTTGTTATTGTTACTTTTAGCTTGTTACTCATATTGTCGAGCAAATTGATACTACTCTAAAGAAGTTTGCCACTTGGCAAGAAAAGCGAACACAGAGGTAGAATTATATGTCTATAGAATTTATTAATTGATAGGAAATGCTCTTTCCAATATTACATTTTGTTGTACTGATTTTTGCTTCATTGTTTTAAAAAGGAATGATATATAATTGTTGTTCTTTCTTATGAATGCACTTCAGCAAATTCCAGTGCCCTAATAATTTTTTGAGTGGATTCGGAAGGTATTTGAGTGAGTTTTTTCGAAGCAATAATATCCTGAAACATATTCATCCGCGAATAAAAACTCCATTGTAAATAACTGTATATTTTAGAATAAGCTTGCTTGAATGTAGAATTTAGATAGTTGATATTTCAGCTCTAGGCTTTCAATGCATTATAGCAGCATTTAAAAGTTGATTCACATTCTATGAGGTGTATTAGTCAACACCCAAAGCTTCTTAATTATTTCTTGTCGGACGAAAAGTACTTCAAGGCATGTTAAGACTTGATTTTGAACAAAAAGTTAGTTACCAGTGGTAACTTCTGGAATTTACTTCATAGCTATGGAAGTTGAAAAGAAACTAGACTCTAGCTTAGCACTTAACTGTCTCTCTGCTTGCCCCTAACTTCTTTCAGTCATTAAGTTTTAATTTGGTATTCTGTGTATTTTTCAATAATAATGTGATGAATCATGTATTTTTAGAGTGTCAGAATTGCTCTATTATTAGATTTTCTTTTGCACGCCTTGCAAAACTTTTAATGGATGAGTTTTGCAGAAAAACGTATGCCGATTCCTTTTACTTAGAGCAATTGTCTTCAATTATTAGTATGCATAGCCTTTATGCAGACTTTTTCGCAACAGTTTGATCTAAGTTACTGCAAGCCTAAGGAATTGATGTGTACTTAAAACTGATAATAATGCAAACAATAGTAGCGGTATAATTGCTGTTTTGGCTAGTAATACGCTTTTATAACTCATTAGGGCACAATTACTGTCTACTACCTATTCATGGACACCTCCTAATCTACTGATAGCATTTATGGTTTGTGGTTGCACTTTGCGAGTTCATTGGAGGAGGGACTTGGTATTTTATTGATGGTTGTAAAGTAGCATTTGATTTTTCCTAATGATCTTGCAACTATTTTGCTCGTCTTAGTTTCTTCTTCATTCAGAACATAGACGCAGAATCGTAGCTACATGGGTGTTGGAATACTATTGTAGTGACACTTAAGACATCATTTACATAGAAAAAAACATGAGATTAGAACTCATTTGTTTGAGCATTACACCTTGTGGTGCTAGATTTTATGCTTTGTTTATGAGCGTAGTTTTTAGACTGGTTTTAGGAACAGAAGTGAGAAGACATACTTTTACAGATACAGACGCAATGCAGTTTAGTCCGTGGTTGCAAACTAACAGGGATTGTTAGTTAATTATACTAAACTGTGCCCCATCTAGCTCCAAACAGTGAACATGTTCGAGCAGATTTTCGGAAAGGTACTGTTCTGAATTCAGGGGCGTAACTGCTGTACACTTCGGTAGGTTTTTGATGTTTGAGAACTCTTGGAAAGAGATTTTATTCACTTGGTTTAGTTTCAGTGAGATCGGCATTCCTTTTGAACCACTGATCCCCTAGATGGGGAAATGGCCTCTGCATAGTTATGGTGCGCATTTCTAGTGTTAAAACTAGATTCCTTTTATGTTTTCGTAGATGAAGACTGCTTCAGTTTATCCTTTCTTTAAGTTCAACGCTGTCCTTCACATGTTTATAGCCTCTAGCTAACTTCATTACGTGGGTGCAAGATTTGTTTCTGCCACACTGGAAGAATTCTTTGCGTATAACTGAGGCTTTACTACCATCGCCATTCCATTCATCTTTACCTGCAATTGGCTTAGAGTGTATCCGCGTTGTGATACGAAGAATCAATTAATGGCTTTTCTGATGGAAGCATGAAAGGAGTGCGATTGAACGAGCAGCAATTCTACAGCTCTTTTTATTCAAGCATAGACTTTTTTGATAAGGTAAAGCCACCGTCTTACGCTCTGCTAGATATAGCTCTGGCAAAATTAGGCCCAGAAGCAATAGCAGAGCTTCTATAATTCAATGCGTAACCAGCAGCGAACTGGTAAGCAGTTCAGTGCACCGCTAGCAGGTAGAACCAAAGTTAACTAGTGCCTTCCATCTTTGAAAAATTGGAAACAGTCAATCAAGGAGGCAGTCGCCTTGTATCTGGATGGAGACAACGATTTGCCATCGCACAGAGTAGCTACATTTTTCTCGAATAGAGCATGAACATATGAAGTGCCCAAAGTCGTTGATAGAGTCGATGCCGAAGAAGCGCGTTGTCCGTTCTTAGCGGACAAAAAGAATAAATATCTTGGCTTTAACTTACTTCTAGCTCTCATAAAAAAACAATTTAGATACAATAGTTCAGTTCTGTTAATTCGTATTTCTATTGCGGAATGATATGATAGGACATGGGTTCATAACTTGATTAATTGATTTCATTCTAGTTAGTTATTAGTTGTAATTGATGAGTAGTAATGTAGAGTATAACCTGGTTATATCGTACTCCAACGAAAGAACCAAAGTGGCCATTCCTTGCATAAGACCCTTACATGCACTTATAGAACAAACACCAGACTTATCCTCTATGTGGCGTACTGTTTTTATCCCTCAAGAAAAATTTCTTCACTCACAATGTACTTCAATAATTCTGTCTCCTCTACTTCGCGGGTTCACCATACGAGAAATAAATGAAGCTTATTAATTTCCGTGTTTCATGTATTTGTATCTCAAAAAGAATGCTCATCGTCATTTATCATTTATATACAGGCGCGCAACTAAGAGCTTTTGATGGCAGGGATCCAATCCTTGAAGAAAGGCACACTAAAACTGTTTAAAGAGACACACTAAAACTATTTAAAGAAGATACGGCATTCGGTTTGTTTTTCATTTTCATAGACGGAGGATATAGTGTTAGAGGTCTGCTGATATCGCTCCTCTGAAAGTCAGTGATTTGTATTATGGCTTCTCATCGTGGCAGGGAAGGAGCAATGGGAGCCGGGTGCTAAGCTCCCAGAAAACATTTGGAACCACATCTTTTCCAAGTTAGGGAAACCCTCTTTGTAAATAAAGAGGGCGCTGCAAAAAGGACACTTTTGTTCCTTTGCTGAAAAGGGAAGGTGTCTAGACTAACAGGGCCCCTCCCCTAGTCGTACACTTGATATACTTTTGATTGATATTCACTTTCCCTTGTTATAACGTACTTTGAATAGCACGTATTTTTATTCCTGTCCCTTGAAGTACATTTAAGTGACGTTTTTCTTCCATTTTTTTCTTTAATTAAAAGGAAGAGTTTCGTTTTCCTGCAATTGCAATTAATACAATACTTGACATGATGCTCTGTTTTATTAGACGTATATCCCTACCAGGGTATAAAACAATTTGTAAACTTAGGCAATGAAAGACGCCTTATTATTGCCAATCTGCTGGCCTATGACATGGTGTCGCGCTTTGTAAAGTATAACTCAACTCTTGAACGTCGGCGTACACCTGAGGACCTAACGGTGTACCTCCGTCATGGGCTTACATGGAATGCACCCTGGTGGATTTAGAGCTGGACTTTGGGGGAGGGCTTTATAGTCTTCTCACGTAAGAGGTTCTTAACACTATTGTTTGCCTTAGGAAATATTGCTGTTTGGGGGACCATTGCACCCTGGATTCGCCACAGCCACCAGCTTTCCCATTTGGCTCCATAATTGTCCTAAATGTTCCAGAATATTGCCGTTGCCTTTTTCAGCTTTTAAGTTAGCGCCCAGTGTATTTGCACACATTTTACACTCATAATTCCTAAAATTGTCTCATTACAAACATCCAGCTCTGGTTCAGGGCGTTTGATAGTTTGGTCATAAACTAAATTGGTATTGCTCAGTGCTTTTTTTGTTGGAAAAACTTTGGTTGTGTAGATGATACCACTAAACTGACATTGAATGCTGGAATATTCGCTTGACCCTTCCAGAGTGCTATCCAGGTTAATTTTTAACCCATTGGTAGCAGACCTGTGTCATGATTCTCTTTACGCTACTCATTTATAGTGACTCTTCTGCATATGACAATGGCAAGAATGCTTTGTGAACTTAGAGAATGAATCATCAATTGCATAGCGAAAAGAACTAACAATTCTTTATGTGTCTATACCATAGAGTTAGGAGAACTAGAGTGCCTAATAGGTCACGTGATGCGAGGCAACATAGGATATCCAAGATGGCCCCTATATAGTGGCAAAAGTAAACAACGCGTGAATCTTCTTACTAGTGAAACCTTTGAAAAAACGTCGTAGCAACGCTCTTGGCATATATGTTTGTTCGAACTGCACCTTTGCGCTATATTTACCCTTCGAAAAACGTAGAAATAATTGACAGCGATGTGCATTGTGTAGTGATTCTAACATTTTTAACGCACATAATAGCATTGTAATAATCCCAAAACCTTGTTCTGCAATCGAAAGTGTGAACCAAAAACTAAACTTTAACAAGTAAGTAAAGGTACACACAAGAATATTTTACAACATCTTTGTTTCGCAATTGATTTGATGGTGTAAGCCTACCATACAATGTAAAGCAGCGGGTGTATTGCTTTGTAGGTATGATCCTAAAGTCTTTCATGCCCTAGATATTGGCTTGGCAGTACTCTCATGTGCCAAATAAACTGCCCATCGCTTATTAGTTTTTCGATTTTTCCCAACCCCTCAGACCTTAGTCAGACCACCCCAGGCCATTTTTTAACATACAAACTATTGGGGATATTTCCCCAGCAGGCCCAATACCTTCCCCAACAGTGACGGACAAAATCAGAAAAATTCCCCAGTTGTTTGGGCCCACTCGATAACTTGTCAAAGTGTAAAGATTTTAATCAGCTTTGAAATACTCCAAATAGTTTTTGTGTCAACAAATCTGAACTGTTTTTATTCTTTCTTCTTTCTGGGCCATTAACAATGGCGCTGTTAAATTATTAGGAAATTATTCACAAGGTTTGTTTTCAGGTGTGTAGGTGACAAATAAATGTTTACAAAAGTGGCATCGTCTCTTTTCCAGTGTGAAGGTTATAACGGAAATGATCTACTTCCAGGTGTCTGCGTGACTAGCTATCACATTCCCGTACTCATAAACAAAACGTCAAATGCGCAAGCCGAATGTTTGAAATAAGTTATAAAGTTTCAACGATTTGACGATTCCAAGTAAACTTGAACAGCAATGAAGAGAAAGCAGAAATGTGGCTATGACAAAAGAATTGAGAATAAGAAAAAAGCATTGAGCGCAGCCGCCTCAGCACCAGGGCAGAAATCACTGCTTGGTATGTTTGGCGATCAGAAATCTGGGAATTCAGCTGCAAACTCGAATCCTACCGAAGAAACTGTTTCAGCTCAACCAACTGACGAATAAGTGCAGTTCCCGGCCGACAAGCAAAACGAAATGGATGATGATGAACTTAAGAAATTCAGTACTAAAGATGACACTGTTTGGTACAGAAGTAAGAACCTTAGCATTAACTGGCTACTTTTATCGGAAAGTTGTCTCGAAATAAAAACTGAAATGAAAGACAAAAATGTATGCTCTGTATGACATGCTCTGTATGTAAAGAATATGAGAACAGAGTGACACAGTTTTCTGCCAATGGACGTCTCCCTATGGCCTCTGGGATTCGCGTTGATGGAAAAGAACGATTGAAATGCGTCGTAGATCACTTGGTGTCAAGGGCACACGAAGAACCTAAAGGATTAAAAACACACGATGAGTTGTGGAAAAATACGTCCTCTGAGCACCCATGGATAAGAATATTTTCAAAGTGCCAGAAAAACACTCTTGAGTTTCTTCTCAGGTTGGCAGTGGATACATACAACGACTGTAGAGCAGAGACACTGAGTGCAAGAAGCTGGCCATCGCGCTCACTGTCCCATGAGCACAGCAACAATTTAGTTAACATTTTTGAATCGAAAGGATGGGATGCCGATTTTGTAGCATTTGAGAAATCAAGCTTTTATCATTATAGAGACCCAGTGGCATACGCTGAAATGAGAAACATTGTTGCAAAATTGCAAATGGAGAAAGCAGCGACTGAATTAAAGAAATGCCTGTGCTATGCAGTTCAAATCGATGGCAGTGCTGATAGACAACAAATTGATTCAAAGTTTATAACAGCAAGATTTGTACCAAGCAATGAAATATCAGTGCAAACCCTCTTTCTTGGAATTTCAGGCAGTGACAAGGGAGGAGCCGAAGGATTGCTAGATGCATTTCTTACATGTCTTCAGGACGTTGGTGTGGACACTGAAAAACTGGTTGGAGTAACCACTGATGGTGAAAATGCAAATTCAGGGAAGAAAGGAGGATTGTGGAAACTTTTAAGGGATCATGTTGGCAGGGACAGTTCAGGCAGACGTACCTGAATTGTCCATTTGGATGACAAATGTTTTGTCATTTGTTTCATTTTTCAGAACATCTCCAAGGAGAACAAAGCTTCTACACCAAGAAAGTGGAAAATGTTTGAAATTTCCAAAGCATTTTGAAGTGCGATTTGCCGAGCATACATTGAGTTTGCTGAATGCAGTACTGCACAATCTTGAGGCTGCTGAAAAGATGTTTCAGAAAATGATATCAGGCACAGTCACTTCTGAAAGGAATGAGCGCAGCATGGTACAAGGATTGTTAAGCAAATGGAAAGCTAGCTCACAGCAGCTCTGGCCGACAGTCGTGATGTATGATTTATGTGCAATATTTCAACGAATTCAAAAGATATTTGAGAGGTCCGATCTTATTTTGCCAGATATAATAACTGCACGAGGTGCTGCGATACGAAATCTCATAATCATGAAAGAAATGCCCGTACCCGGCGGAAAAGAGGAACATTACTTAAAAAATTTAGAATTAAGTGGAGAAGAAAATACAAGTTTAAGGCAAACAAACAACCAGTTTCTAACATCAATGAGAAGAAGTGATGATGCAGTGAGGGTTGAAATTGTGCAATCTGCCATTAATTTCCTGAACGAAAGAATGAATATCGAAGAAGATGGAACAATCCACAACTTAAAAACGGTACTAGAATCAAAATCTGCAAAGGAATTTATAGTTTCTAGCAGAGATTTGATATCGCAGATGTTTGGAGATGAAGTTCTTGAAGAATTTGTTGGCGATGTTTGTGCATCTTGGAGCAAAAGTTCTGAAATTAGGGACATAGCTCTGGAAGATACAGGTAGTATCTACGCCCTGAAGCTGCGAAAAATGGCCCAAGCTAGTCAAGGAGTTATGAAACAATTTCTTGCATCATTTTTGACTCTGACGCCACACAGCATGGCTACTGAAAGAGCTGTTTCCCATTATAACAATATTAAGACAGTGAGGAGAACGTCTTTGAAGCCGGAAACAATTAACGGCGTAATGCATGTTTCCTTAAATGGCAAGAGTACTGCATTTTACGATTCAAGGCCAGCTGTTTTTGAGTTTTTGAGGAAAAAAGAAAGAGGTAACAAGCAACCGTGCGATGAACTTTACAAAGACAGGGACTTTATTAAAAGGTTTTTTCAAAAAGAGAATTGCACTCTTTAGCACTTATTATTTTTCTTAGGACTTAGCTGTTTTTGTAAAGAAAGTATGATTTTAAAATCGTCAACGTGCAATAGACGTAGTCTACTGTGTACATGTGCCTGCAGGGCGTGGTCACTTAACGCTTTCCAGTTTTTTGTGGCCCTTTTGATAAATTTCCCCACTAGTTCCAATTCCTTAAAAAATGCTATGGACCACCCGTTTATAAATTTTGAGGACACTGACTTTTTTACGAACTCCTCTTATCATTTCCTTCATTTTTAGTACTATTCGCCAATAATCAAGGCAAAATAGAATGATTCCGTATATAAACTAGCTCTCTGTTTTGTGAAAACCTGTTTTTGTAGGTATGTTTTCCTAAAGTTTTTCTAACCATCATTTTCTAACCATTTAAGGTCATTTCTTGAATTCCGAAAGTTTATTAAAGTTTAGATCTTTTCCAACGCCCCTCTTTACTAGGACCCTCTGTTTATTTGGCACTTGAGAGTACATTAACATGATGGCTTTCATCATATTTTGGCGAATACTTACAAATTAGTTGGATAGAGCTTTACAAATATATGTTTCTTTTAGGTTTCTAATGAAGCACAATTCATCATTCAGTGAAAAAACTGAATAGGTGCAAAATATGTTGAAAAATTGATGGTTGTTTCAAATATGCTTTAGAGAAAAGATAAATGTTTACATAATATGACACACATACATACATGCATAATCTATTTGATAAAACTGCCACTATATGTTACCATATGTCAGCTAGTGCTGATGTGGGCCTACTACTACTCCAAATGCAATGTAGACCTAATTCATATTCATGTAGCACAATCAAGGGTACTGTTGAGATGATGGAACAATGGGGGAGGATTTGTTTATTAACCATCTGCAGCTTTTTTAGTATTTAAGCACTCCTTCAAGAAAATAGTCCACCTGATTAAACTGGCAGATTAGATGCATGAAATTTGATTAAACTAGTAGGAAATGCATTAGATTCATAATAATGACACAATCAAGTAGGGCTTCATTATAAAATTTCACCAGGTTCAAGCAAAAGATGTTTACATTTTTGAATCAAGTTATAAGGATACCACCTAAAGTGGCAANNCAGTATGAAGGTGAAAGTTGCTGGTCAAATTTAAGCACTTCAGTTGCAGCAACAATTAATTTCTTCTGATATGACAAAAAATTAGTTGCTGCTGTAACTTTGAAAACTCCATATTTTGATAATAGTGCTTCAAAAATCATTTTTTTACAAGGAATGAGCATGCTTGATATTTTTAATAGCAGAAATAAACTTGGAAAGGCAGTAAAAATTAGTCAAAAGGAAACTACTATATATGCAAAGATTGTACATGTAGGAAATTGCACCCAAGTCTTGTGCATGTAAATGATGAAGATAATTATTTATTATTTAAAAGGGAGAAGGAAAACATTGGCTGTTGGCTTTATTACTTCAGCAAAGTTTATTATAGCCATAACTAAAGATCTGTTGTACAAAGAGAATGATCCATCTCAATATATTTTGACATATGGATTCATGTAATAATCAGTAGAAATATTTTCAGTGAAATATGGGGTCACTGGATGACATAGTAATTCATTGTCTCAGAATTCAAATATGTGCTTTTACCACAGAACAATGTAGATACTCTAGGAATGGCTATTTGTACTGATATAGATAAGGATTCTTTAAAACCTTCCAATAATGTATTTTAAGAGTCTGCTGAAAAAAGCTCAGCAGTTGATCCTGATATTCATCAACACTTTACAGTCATTCACTTATTGGAAAAATAATGCCTTTTTCTACATTGGAAGCTTCATTGCAAAGAAAATGGTTGCAAACGTGAAAAGCATTGAATGTGCGAATGAACTTTATCATTCCTTTGGTCAGGAGAATGCTATAAAAAGCAAGACAAATCTCCTCTCCTACAATTCCATAAATGACAACGTGTTTGTGCCATCTTCATGACTAATTAAGATAGTGCAAGCCACTGACAAGCTAGTAAGAGAGACGCTGATTGAATGTCAGGATACATCTAAGTAAAGAAAAAGGAAGACTCTCATTAGTATTGTAGAAGGGCTAAAAATATAATTTTTCTAACTTAGAATCTAGGACTAGAAGAGCACTCAATGAAGAGCCATAAGCTCAGTAATAAAAAAGGCCATATAACAACAGTAATCAAGTGTATTTGTTCATTACTACATTGAATCATTTTTCAATCAATTTAGCAGAGTACATACAGAGGATTGTTAAGTCAAGCCAAGTATCAAAGGGATGGAAGTTAACGAAGACGGTACTTTTCTATTATGAGTAATATTTACAGAATTTCACAGATCTGTCAAGAGTCCTGCATCTCTGAAGTATTTTGACGACACTGTTATTGTTAAGACTTGAATAAGTAGGTATGTTTTGTTTACACTCTTAGACAGGGCCTATTTTGTTTGGCTTTTACATGCATCTCTGCACCTCTGATTGCTGTTCAGAGTATCAGACCATCATGCTGAACATAATTTCACAAATATATTGAAAAATTGCAACAATTTTCACTTACCAGAGTAGAAGGCAGACAATTAAACCAGATTTTTAACTATTCGACTTATCCAGAAGACAGGTATCACCCTGTAAGATCCCTTGGTTGACTTAATCTTGCCATCATCACTGTCAAAAACTTTGTTAGAGTTACCAGTCCTGTGAAATTCTTCCACTCTCAGTTGTATAAATGTTCCTCACTCAGCATACAGCCACTAAGAATTTGTAAACTCTGATATTTTCATTTTTTTGTCGCTTCCCAGTTCAAACCTAGAAAATATCTAAATCTCTTTTTGCCACTCTATACCCGCCATTATGGAAACGCATCGTTGCCTCACTGAAAGCCAGTACAAAGGGGTCTAGTACGCACTCTAGTTTTCCTAACTCTGTGGTCTATACCGATCCTTGGTTTGATGTGGGTTCTCATTGAGAACTCTTCCAAGGCAAGTCTCCGCTTTCTTTGGACTTTGAAGCTTCGCTGCCAAGCTGGAAATCTTGCTTTAGTAGGCCAGAATCAACCAGAATTGACATCCACTTTTTCATTCCATTGCACTTCAATTCAATTTTTTGAAGATGGTAGCCCATTCAGCAAACCGGATTTGCAAGGGGCCGTCTATTTACAAACTAGAAGCTAAAAACTTGTAAGAAAGAAGAAAGAGAAGTATATATTTTAAATATTCTACATTAAAAAGTGTATTAAACCTAGAAATATTGAACAACTGTTTACAAATATGACTTAAAGGATGCCAGAGATGGTGCTTGTTTAGCACCAGCTGAGACTTTACTATACTTATCCTCCTCTGAAAGAAAATTCTTTTTGCAACTTCAAATCCATATCAGTGTTTTTTAGGGTTCTAGGAAATTTTTGAGAATTTTGAATTGGAAGTTGTTAGAGTTAATTTGGAACAAGGCCTTTGAGGGACTTGAAGGTTATAAGATTTAACTCATTTTCGTTAGGTTCGCTAATTGATCCTAGACCAAGGTTTGCTAATAGTAGTTGGCATGGGCGTTGAATTTACTGTTAGCTTGCAAATTGGGAGCAACTCTATCTTCAGTGAAGTGCTATCACACATTTGGCATCACAATAATGAGGAAATACCATTAATTCAATAGAGTGATCAAGTTCAAGGAGATGCTGAGCACGAGAAGCAGATGAAGAATACAGTATGAAGTCAACTCGCTGGAGATTCATGCACACAAACGTAGGCTATAACTTGCTATTGATTTCGTGATTTCGTCTGCGATAAATTATTATTGCTTAGTTGCATTTACGCTAATTTTAGTGTCACTCATATTGCTTTTCAAAGCGAAAGGAATGTGAAATTTTATCTGCTTTCAACACACATCAGGGAATCAAAACTGTATTTTTGGTTTAGAGAATAGGTACATGAGGCTAAAGTCTAGCCATATGTTTGGTTGGCAGTCTTAGTTAGTGTAGTTGGATTTTGATGTTGTTATTGCTACGCGTCATTCCTCAAAATTTTGTACTATTTTTCCAAACCTTGTACCCATACTTCTGCATATATCTTGAACTGTTAACTACCTAATAAATTACCCCCCACCCCACCCGCGCCAAAATGCATTGGCTTAAGATTATCATGTGTATATTGATTTTATCTATAATATTGTATTGTTAGGCCATTGATTTTAAATTATCAGCAGCTTTCTAGTTAAGAACTGGTATTTCTTCTTTCTGCATCTCCTTCAGTCAGTCCTTTATTGAACTATGTAGCCTAGCGTAGGTTTGCGATCTTTTTTATACAATCATTTCACCCCAATTCTGTCAACAATTGTCTTCTACATTCCAACCAGGCATGGCAGGGGGTCACATGC
>WIPJ01000849.1:161047-193857 GCA_018155075.1 Cassiopea andromeda | reverse complement strand
TTGCGATCATTTTTTCACTATCATTTCTCGCAAATTTTATCAACAATTTTGCTCTGAAATTCAACCACACCCCTCAGGGGGTCACATGGTCCTTCACAGTAACATGTGATGTCATCAATTCATGCATGCAAGTGGGGGCACTTCTTGTCTTTCCAAGGCTAATTTGCAGATATGCACGCGCAGCGGGCATTATATAACAGCTAGTACTTCTACTAAAGCGACACTAGGGGAACAATATTACATGTCTGCCCGAGTATGTTACCTAAATATACGCGGGAAACACATGGAAAAACATGATGGCACCCTGCTACGCGTCAGACACCCAACGGCTAATTTTAAAGTGTCATTATTGTTTAAGCAACTTCACTGGCTAGAATTGTCATTGCGCATGGTTGAAATAGATAAAATAACCATTTACTCAGTACGTGCGCATACTCTCAAGTGACAAATTATCGGAGGGGCCTATTAGACAGGGGGGTTGGAAAAAATTTTGAAATTTAATAATTTGGAATGGGGTTAAAATATACGGAGGGGCTGGAAATTCAGAAAAGGCTCTAACTGATTACACTGGCCTGCGCTTAAAAACTTTTTTTTAAAGGTCAAAGGTTTTCAACTCATTTTGGCATGTTTTGATGCACTGAATCCAAATATACTATCCATTTTCTTTGGTCATGTCAAGTTTTTGAGATATTTTTAGTATACGTTTTGACCCTTGGATAATACTCAGTTCATGAAAAAGAGAAATGTAGCTAGCCCAATCTCTGTTTTTTATATAGAAAACGAAATTGGAGCAGCCTCAAACTTAAGCTAAATCTGCATCTTTCTTTAATGCTAGGAAATTGAAAATTGTCTTGTTTACACCTAAGTTGTCATTTATTGTTTAGCAGAGCTTATGGGAATTGCAAGATGCACATGCGTTGATTTTCTATATGTTTTCAGGAGGTCATTCATTCAGATATTTGGCCTTTTCGGTACTTTATTTTGACTAAAATGATTCAATATATATTGCTTTGGTATTCGACCTAAAGAAGTACACAGTAAATAGTTATGATTCAAAGGAACTGATGAAGTGGCAGTACTTGAGCGTAGTAGAACCACAGTGGGTCAGAATTATCGCAAGGCAACTATCAACTTCCTGTTATTCGTATTTACTTGTAATTCTTAGATTTTGCTTGCCAAAAGGTGAGGATTAAATGGTCACATAGGTTTGTATTCAAATCAGTTGGTTTGAAGGTGAGATAGAGAAAGGACATAAGACGAATTTTGAGTTCCCAAGTATATTTTATAATTAGAACAAATTGAGTCTGATTGCGATCGATAACAGAACTGAACTCCAGTCCATGTGACTTGAATCTCAAGGTACACATTTACTCCTTTTATTTAGGATTTTTTATCGAGAGAGATTGGATCGCAAATGTAAGAATCATCATGACAGGTTCTGCTGTATATGTGGTAATGTGATTCTTCCTGGTCGTGTTGCTCAGATAACGGCTTTTGTGAATGAGGCAAATCATTGTTACTTTGGAGTTAATCCTGGAGACCAGGACAAGGCATTTGCACCCCTTGCTAGCTGCAAAACATGTGTTGAGAACTTGCGTGATTGGGAAAATGAAAAAAGGAAAGGCATGCCAATCGCAATTCCTATGGTATGGAGAGAGGGTAAAGATCATGTGACAGACTGCTTTTTTGCATGACCAATCTTCAAGGAATCAATCGCAAGAACAAGCATTGTGTTCAGTATCCCGATATTCCGTCTGCCATAAGACCAGTCCCTCATGGTCCTAGCCTAACTGTTCCTAAGCCAGATGTTGCAATCAAATCTAGCTCTGATAACACATATGACAGAACAGAGGGTGTAGAATACTGGTCAGAAGAGAATGACCGGCCAGTACCTCTAACACAAGCAGATCTCAATGACTTGACACGAGACCTAAACCTCTCCAAGGAATTGTCGCAGCTTCTCGGCTCCCGTCTTCGTGAGAAAAATCTTCTGGCACCTGAAACAACATTTTACTGGTATCGAGAGCGTGAACGAGAATTCAGACAGTTCTTCACAACTCAGAGAGACTTATTGTTGGTTTACTGCAACAACATTGCTGATTTGATGAAATCAATGGGCCATAGCTATATTAATACAGAATGGAGGCTTTTCATTGATTCGTCGAGCAGAAGTCTCAAAGCAGTTCTCCTTCATAATGGAAATAAATACTCTTCTATTCCTATTGGTCATCCTGTGAAAATTAAAGAGACTCATGACAGCATGGATCAGTTACTTTCTGCCCTGAATTACCATGACCATGGTTGGTTGATCTGTAGAGACCTAAAGGTTGTTCGATTAGTTTTAGGACTACAGGGTGGTTATACAAAGTATCCATGCTTTCTGTGTTTGGGGGATAGTCGGGCTGATGACCAACATTATATCAGACAAGAATGGCCGCTAAGACAAGGATTGGAACCTGGTTTGCACAATGTAACATCCCCCCTCTTGTTGAACCAAACAAGATATTACTTCCACCCTTGCACATAAAACTGAGACTTATGAAGAACTTTGTAAAGGCAATGGACAGAAAAGGCAAGGGTTTACTTTCCTTCAGCAGAAGCTTCCTCGGGTAAGCTTGGAAAAGCTTAAGTCTGGCATTTTTGATGGGCCTCAAATACGGGAACTCATGAAGGACTCAACTTTCGATGACGCACTGAGTGCAACTGAGCTGTCTGCTTGGGGTTCTCTCAAATCAGTTATCACAAACTTTCTTGGGAAGAACCTGTGTGAAGAACACAAAAAGGAAGTTGATGAGCTCCTGAAAAACTTTCGAAATTTAGGGGCTCGCATGTCAGTCAAAGTGCACTTTTTACGCTCACACGTAGACTATTTCCCTCAAAACTGCATAGACTTAAGTGAGGAACAGGGAGACCGTTTCCACCAAGATATTCGTGTCATGGAAGAACGCTACCAAGGCCGGTGGGATGTAAACTTTCTTGCAGACTACTGATGGTGTTTCAAAACGAGACGTGGTGGCTACTCAGCACAGGAGAAAGTCACTAAAAAGGCCCTTCATCCATGATTAGCTACTGTGTAATGTGTAATCTTTATTTTCTAAGCTTTGTTAGATAAAATTTTTACTTTTTGCGAAGCATTTTATGAAGGAGTAAGCAAAGTAGATAACACTAAAGGGGGCTGCAAAAAATTCCATTACAACCCTGTATCTCAAACACTTGACCTGGTTGGAGAAAATGAGTACAATTTTTGGATTTTGTGAAGTAACCTACCATATAATCAGCTATCGCATGCTTGACCTTTAAAACTTCGCATCGCAGACCAGTGTTATAGAAGGACGGAAAGAACGAAAGTAGGGTGCCATAAACATATACAGCTAAAATATATACAGCAGTACGCTATTTTACCATGAAGGTTGGGCGCAATTAGCACTAACAATAAAAGGAGATGCAATCAATGGTTTGTAAATTAGACAATTTCCATAAAATTAGTAAACGGAGGGCCCTAATAAAGTCCGCGGGGTTGGAAAAAAATTCCATGATAATGCAGAACAAAGAGGGCTGATAAAATATTATCGTGTTTATATCATCTATCTACTGGAAGAAGTGAACCCAAAATATACCAGGAACATCAAACGAGAATTAATTTGTAATAAATTATCCATGCTCCTAGCTTTTTCCTTTTCATGATCTTTTCAACTGCACAGTTAAATTTTGGAATACCGTAGATCTTAAAATTATCACTCAAAGCAACCACATGGACTCACGCTATCATAATATTTCTGGCACAACTCTTAATGATATGATCAATAATGGCTGTAGTTTCAATGTTCACTCTTGTCAATTCATCGACAAGCTGCACGAAATTAAGCAAGCCATGAACATAGACCATATGTTTCGTATTGTTGTCTATTAGCTGATTACTACCTGTCTTGGTAAAATCACTGTTCGTGTCAACAAGGAGTACCATTCCCTTTCCTTCTCTATGTAAGCAAGGGCTCTCTCTCTCTCTCCAGTTTATTATAGAAACCGACAGGATTACTTGGTGGACGATACCATGCAATAGCAAGATAGGTTGTCAGGGGCGTTGATTACGATTGTGACAAAATCTTTTGTTTAAATGAACCCTGTGACGTCACACTGATGCAAGGAGCTGAGTTTTCTGGTACCTGTCTTGGTAAAGTGCATACGATAATATCAATTTATACAAAAGTGCAACTATGACTCTTGTTTATGAAAGTTTATGAATGTAGCTTCTATATATAGCAAACAGAATAAGAATCTCACATGCACCTTGACCCTAACAAAGGGCCACAGTGGTAGCCTCATACTCATGCAATTGCAGGCAAAAGTTGAAAAATGGTTACAGGCGTTTGCCTGTATGGATAATATTCGACATTAGAGGTTCTCAAAACATAAGGTAAAATGGAGAGGGAAGTAAAAATTACAGAAAAGAAGAAAACATATGCTACCGTCTTGCGAGAAGAGTTCAACTGGATGTACTGTGAGATTGTAACTGGATAAAACATTTCTAAATCTGGCGTTGAGCACATTTGAAAATCTGAAGTATGAAGTGCAAATTTGTTGCGAATGTCCCAGGGACTTTTAGCGAGTATTGTAGTTTCAAAGACTTCTTTGTCTCGGACTTCTAATGATCAAATTTAAGTAGCAAAGTTCCTTAATAGTTCCGTAATTTCCATCCCACAATTAATGCCATAGGAATGGTACAGCCACAAGAGAACATGAAAACTCTGAATTTTGCTTTAAAGGGGTAAAAAATAAGCTGTAAAAATTTATCTATACTAGTTTTCCTTGCAAATGAATGGAAATAGCGTCATAGTTCTTGATTGCTCGCGGTTGTTAAAATTTTTCAAATTAAAAAGATCCTTGGGGAATTATCTATAGGTAATAGAGGTATGTTAGCTTTTATTTAAGTTTTACTACTTATATGAGACTGAATAATTATCATTTTCTGTAGTATTAATGAAGCTTCCTTTTGTAAAACAGCTTCTTAGAAATTTGGCATAAAATGAAACATCGTTTCTTTCAAACTTGTTGAAACCTCTTTTGATTTTCAACAAAGAACTTGCTGAAGGGAGTCAAGAAAAGAACAAGCGGGCAATCGACATGACAGACACTCAAGACATTTGATATGCACTTTTGTTCTTTAATAATGCACTATAGCAATAATACGACTTGATCAACAAAGGCTACCGGTACCGTGTAAACGATAAGGCTATCTGGAAAAACTTCTACACCTGAGCAGTTTAATCGGAGGTGATCCATAACACCTTCTGCTCCGGTGCAGAAGATGCACCGCTAAAATTTAAACGGGGCCTATGAACAAGCTTTCACAGAAGAGGTTGTCACTAAATTCCTCCCAAGATCTTCGGTTTCTAAATATAGTAGATGGCACTGTAGAGAGCTGCAGATACCATTATATCAGACTAAATTTGCAAGAAAGGATTTTATTACTCAGCCCTGAAAGCTTGGAACGAAATACCTGTTGCATTACATGATTTACCTACGTCAATAGTTTCAAGAAGCAACTCGAAAAATTATTTGAAGCGCTACACTCGCTCGCTTATAGGGTCATGTTTTTATTTCGATGAGATATTTAGTAGTGTTTTAGTTGGCTGAGGGCATGCTTCGTGCTAAAACAATTTTTATTTGCATGTCATATCTATATGAGGGCAGATTCACTTGTAACCATAATTCTGCTCTTCTTTTTCTTGCAAACACATTCTCTTTACATGAAGAATGCACTTTTTATTTAGATCTACCCTCTGTTCTACCTCTATGAATAATTACAGGCGAATCTTTTCGTTCTGGCCTTCTTCTCTTCACAGAAGAAATATACTTTACATTAATAAGTTTGCTATAGGTTTTGAAACAAATATAGAACATAACGGTGATCGTAAGGCCGCCAAATATAGTTCACTGATTAACGACCTCTCCTTATATTAAGGTTGTGTTTATCAATCTCTCTTTTGGTGCTGTTGGTATTATGGGTTCTTCCTGCTCTTCTCTTTTATCTTTACTATGTGATTTACATTTCGATAAGATTATTAAATAACAAATCATAATGAAAGACAGTAAAATCTCTATTAGATCCAGCTACTATATTTTCTATCCTCAAAATAAGCCTTGGACTAATCTAGAACTTTTAACTATATAAGTTCTCCATTCCTTTATTTGTTTACTTGGACTGTTTTTGTTTCATTTTACATTGTGCCCTTGAATGCTTCTTGCAATCAAGCCGGTTTTACACTGTCATGTGCTTAAGGGATAATTTTTTATTTTAATTAGTTACGCTCTTTCCTTTTGTAAGAACCAGTACAATTGAGGTGTTAGCCAGCCTGAGCCTAGAACTAACCTAGAACTTGTTATTTTGGTGCAAGAAAGAATTGAAACTTAGTAATAAAGCACAAGTGTTAGAGAATTACTAGAAGGTTTCCTGTGAATAACGTATACATTTGCAGCAATCATAAGTTGCCAGTAAATGTGCTATAATATCCTTAGCATGATAGAACAGAAAATACTTTACCGCTAGCAACGATTCTAACAAACGGCATATTTAACAGGGGTGTGGAACCAAGACTATCTTGCTACAGCGGTAGATTCAAATACTTATGCTGATCGGTAAAATTGCAAATAATCATCGTATTTTAGTCAGCAAACACTAGTTGCTCCATGTTTCATTTTCCAGACTATTCAATGTGACACAGCCCGTTACACTCAGAAATGATGTAGTGTGGTTCCAGGCTTCTCTGAGTTTAATCAATTCGTTGAATTCAATCAGTGATGTCTTGCAAGGCCAAATCAGATCAAGATTGAAGGAGTATAATGACTCCCTGTAATAATATATTCTTGTTGAAACTATTTGTTTGGAACTACTTCGACCAGTTTTACATTTTACATTTTATTAGCATTACTATCATTAATTTTGTTACTTTAATTTTAACAGGGCCCTTGTTGATAACAATACCGTCTAGTATTGATAAGGTATTTACGCTGTATAAACATGTATGTTATTATTGTCTTATAGCTTTAGCACTGGCAGTTCTTATTGCCGACATATTCCTCATGGAAATATTATTGTCGACATATTATTATTACTATTATTGTTGTTGCAAAAGAATAATGAGTTCGAAATGAGATATTTTAAAAGCCTTTGTGCTGCCTAAACAAGTTTAGAATTGGCTTTAAATTTTCTTTCATGGTAATGCCAGTTCCACCACCATTATTGACCAGTTCTAAAATGATGTCATTTTACACAAATACAGAAATGTCTTATTTGAGAGGCTGTTTAAGCTGAGACACAGTAAGCACAAAGTTATCAACTCGAACCACATCAACTTCAGCAATAAGGGTATCCAGGACAATCTTAACAGTCTCGTCAAGTGGAATGCTAGTGAATAGGCTAGCAACATAGATGCTAACCATGACAGCATCTTAAGAAAAAACGAATTGAGTAAGTTCAAGAGCCAACGAAAAGACGCTATGAACGATATAACGAGTACTGATGCAAGGTTATAAGGTATGAACCATAAATGTTGCAAAAGCATAGTCAAACGTCCCAATAGCCGACATAATTGGCCTTGTTGGGCAGTTCATCTCATGAGATGTTGCCAGCCTTTTCACTAAAATTCCTCTTGATGATACTGTTAGTGCCACTCTAGATATCCTTTTTTCTGAGACTAACGTGGTTTAGGTTGATGACAATGTCTTATTTGAAACTCAGTATTCTTTTTTTACTGGTAAAGTGGTGTTATAGATGGGTCACACAGCATTACACCGGTATACTCCCTAAACTATTAAACCTTCAATGCTATGCTACATAAAGATGCAATTGTTGGGGAATTGCTTATAACTTTTTGGAAAGGAAAGCAAATTGATTTATGCTTTCTATAGTACTACGACTACACCACGTGATAACACAAAATAGACTGTTATTACCTCTTATCTTTGCCTTTTCGTAAATACACACAGCACTATGCTCTTTTTCTTCGAGGTCCTTACTTCCATATATTTTCGTGTAACTATTGACGAGTCGAATTACATGTGTACAAGATTGCTCTTTGCCACACTGAAAGAATTCTTTGCGAATTAGAGGTGCGCCTTCTTTAGTATTATCTTTCTTTTCTATACCTTTAACCAGTTTAAAGTACACCCCGGTTGTAGATTTTAACTTTAATGACTGGAAAAGGATCAAATAAATGTAGAGGATATCAATGTTTCTCCACATGGTTGTGACTATACCTTTGAGACACTTTATGAATTACAGGTACATCTATGTACAGTTTTATCAGACTTTAGTCTCTTTCCAGGATGTTTTCCCAACTGTTGACAAATCTCAAATTATGTAATATTTGTCCTTTTTATTCCACACAGCTATACCAGAACCTGCACATTGAATGTATTTAGCCAATGCAATACCTGCAGCATCTTTGACCATATTATTATTAATTTCGAACCACATTATATGGGCATGCTGATGTATTTGAGCGTCTATTATGATTTCTTTTAATTGATGTTTTCAGTTTTAAAGCATGCTATCTATGTTGCAAAGCACAAATCACTTGAATACAAAGATAAGTAGAGAGTTTCCAAAGGTGTGCATACATAGGTAGACATTTTACGACAGTAAAGCACAGCCACATTGCTTATCTGCATGATTTTTGCTCACATCAAGTATTCATCATATTGTCTTCACTGCAAGACAGTTGGTTACATTCTGTCTTTACAAAGTTGTCTTTATCTCCTTCAAGCTATATCAACTCGTTGCATTCTTTGCTATGCTTTTGGAAAAAAATTTGAAGCATTGCCAATGCTGTAAATAGCAGAACTCCTATAGATTTAAGATTAGTTTTTGAAAGAGAAAACATTTCCAATTTAATTTTTAATGTGAAGTGTGTTCCTTTTAAAGACTTGATTAAACAGAAATTATTTTAACTCTTACTTTTGAGGAAACCTGCAGTAGCATCTAGCAAAGATTCATTCATTTCCGACTCAATTGCTTCCACAGGTGAAAGATTTCAGCTATTTGTTATATAAATTGACCTATTAAGCAAAAATGTCTTAAAAGTTGTCATAGAGGAATACAAGTAGGAAATTCCAAGTTTGCTGCAAGACTTATTTACTGCATGTAAATACCCATGGCTTTGAGCCATCATATTTGATTCCTTTGCAACAGCACGTGTATTGGAGAACTATCTTCTATTCCATGACTTGTGTATGTTTCTAATGCCAGTTGTAAAACAGAAATATGTCTTTGATAAAATTCTGAAAAATTGTAAATAAGTGTAGTAATTTGGCTTCACTGATGAGCTCATTCCTTAAATTCGCTCTGGGACAAATAAATGCATTCTAGCTAATAGATGTTCAATTTAGCAGTGTTGTGGTGGTAGGAAGGACCAGGAGACCCACGTTCGCCCAGTCAGAGTTTGGGGGGCACCAAAACAGCTTGAGAGGCGGAGAACTCTTTCTTGACAGACAATACTTACAATCCTACAAGAGAAGGCACTATTTCGTTGCAAAGCTCGAGAGTACTAAGCATCAAGAATCACTTTTCAAAATAAATTTTTGTTGGATTCATTCTAGACTCACAGGGGTGTTGAAGCATGGAGGAGGGGTGACAGGCTAAAATCAGCGTTTTCATGTTGATTGCTACGGTATAAAACTTGTCATAGAAAGCATGACGTTCACATTTAATCTTTTTCTAAAGACATTAGAATAAAGTTAAAATTTGGTTTTTATGGATTTTGAATCTTGCATTATTCTTAACTTATTCCTAAACGTTATTCTTATCGACTATATTTTTACAAAGTAATCTTCTTCAATATGTACATATTGTTCATCTTCAAGTCAAAGTAGACTTGCGTGACAGTTAGTTGAATCATTTATGTTGATGCTGCATGGCTTTTTCATTGAAAACCTCATCATACAGCTTTTCAGACATTACAGGTATTATTCAGATTGCTCCCAATGAAAATTGCATTTCAAACACTAGCTAGATAACTCTCTTATTTCTGCATTAAATGTGGAAAAGATTATGCAAAAATAGCATTTTCCAGGGACCTGGGGACCTCCAAATTTGACAACTTTCCTCGGGGTCCGACCTTGGTGGGCCCTCCCTCGAATAGAGACTATGTGCAAGATAATATGTAATTCATTGAAAATCTTGGCAACTACTCCTTGCATCACATTCCATTGTTTCTCTCAGCATTTAAATGATAATGCAATAACTCCATTAAAATAATAATGAATTGTTCTAAATCAATCCCAAGGACTTAAACACTTTAGTTTGAATCCAGAGCATGAAAAACCTCTCAATTTTGATTTTCTAGCCACTTGCCTCTCTACTGAAGAAGGGTGTGGATAAATGGGATCGCCCCCTCACCAGCAAGATAAAGCCCATCACGCTATTGAAAAGTAGATGTATCTGCAAATTTTTTTGCCAGAGCGGCAGTTTAGTTTGTTATATTATGAGCACTTTTCTTTGGAATGCTGCAATTAGTGATTTAGCAATTAGTGATTTAGCAATTAGGGATTTGGATAGATGTCTCGCTGTTTCTGTTCCCATAAAGTTCTTAATTGATGTACAGATCACTAAATACTAGCTGAGCACTGAATATAAAGTTCTCAGTTCATGAGTTTTTCAATAATAGTTGAGTCCCCCATTGGGAGAGTCCATTTATAGAGGTCATTTGTCCAGAACACTTAGCATGTTAAGCAAGGCAGAAGGTAACTTTCCTCTCTGACTTCAGCTCCCAATTCTAGCTTACAAGTAGCAAGCTGCTGGGAAAGCAGTGAATGAGCCACACCAAGGAGAAAGCATGCAGTCTTTCAGGCATTGAGTTAAAGTGGTGGCTAGTGTATGCTGATAGCAGCTTAATTCATGGTAGTTGTCCAACAGAAGGCACGGTGAAGTTACTCTTTGGCTTTAATTACCTTTCAATAGAGATAACGACTGAATGGTGCTCAATGTTGTAGACTTCACGTAATAGCTGGGGGGCCTGGGTTCGTAAACGTACTCTTACTAAAGACGTTTTTAAATTTTGTGAGCTAACAGTTTCTCAACGACTGTTTTCAAACTAATTTTGTTTTTGAAGGAATATTTCATCTACACTTGTCTTGCTCTTCTGAGACATATATCGAGTGAAATAGGATGCTTGTCACACCTCCTTTTTTACATAATTGTTGGCTAGCAAAGTGCCTACCCAATTTTACTGTCTTACCATTCTCCAATAGAATGGTATTTGGCGATAAATACTTCATTTGACAGTAGCAAACTATTGTCTACCTTTTCTACCTGTGTTATGCTTGCTATGGAGACGTACCAAAAAAACTTTTGTGATGCTAATCAAGAAGTCGCTATTGGCCGATACTATCGGGAGCAAAGAGATAAGAGCACGAGAATTGATGATAATTATTCACTCATATTTTTACTCTACTCTACCGATCGTTCTTGAACAACTGCTGATAAGATAATAATAAACTGTACTTACATCATTACAAGAACTGACTAAATTTGTCTAATCAATTGTAAATTTGAGCACAGAATATATACAACCACGAAACTAATATCACAGAATAGCTGTGTGACTTATCTTTATTCATAATACCATAACATCATAGTCAAAATTCGTTTTTTCCAACTTGAATCAGTACTCTTTACGTAAAGATGTTTAAATACAATAGAAAGAAAATAGCTGATCGAGTAGAGAGCTTGCTTGATGCATGAGTCTAAAATGAATGAAAATAACTAAGTATGACTACATAACAACGTTTACGTGCTTTATACAGAGCATGCGTATTCCCAACAATGTATGCCTAGAGAGTAGTAAATACCTTTCATATCAACAGTTCGTCTTTAAAAGAACCCATTTAACTTCTCGACCTATTTTCCCCTTCACTGACATTATGATAAAGAAATAGATAAAGGCCAGGTTGCAGGAGCCCTGTTCGTAGACTTATAAAAAGCTTTTATCATTGTGTACCTCTCCACTCTTATTTCAACTCTACCTTTCTATAGTTTTGAGAATCCTAGGCTCAGCATTATATTGCACAGCGATTATGAATTGTTTGTTTTGATAGAGTCTAATCTATAGAAGAAAAGAATAACTATGGAGTTCTCCGCGGCTCAACATTCCTCATACAACTCATCTCCCCGCTATTTCTCATGAACGATGCCTATTATGCATTGAAAGTTGCAAAACTATTGTGAATGCCTGTGATAAAGATCTCCTGCTTTCGGTCAAGTCGCAAGCTGAAAAGAAAAGGCTCTTATTTCACTCTCACAAGCACAGTAGGACACCTATATAAGCTGAGAAGGGCATCTTATCTACACATTTGTAAGCAGTAGGGCAAGTGTCCCATTTACCCCACAGTTCCAATATCTATGCTTTGTATAGAGGTCGATGAACATAATTTTTGTCCTTCTTTCTGAGGGGCCTTTCTGACGTCCTAGAAAGCATGATCCCAGACAAATTTTTCGCTCGCATGTTCAGACCTTTTCTTGTGGCTTCCTTAACGCAGAGTTATTATAGGTTAAAATATGAAACAATTTTGCTTTAAATTAATGTCTACGCAAGACTGAAGCTACTTAATTAACTTAAACTTTGTACTGTTAAAGTATATTTAATGGCCAAGATCATTGTTTCATCCATAGTTGCCATGGTAGATATAAAGCAGGTATAAATTAACATTTTAGTTGTTTCTGAAAGAGGACCAAACGACTTATCTGACATCTCAGCCAGAAATAGCCATGCTGTGAGTGGAAGAAATACTTGAGCTAAAATTTTGCGACCTCTTCGAACATTTTCCCCCCTTAATATTATGTTCTCCTGAAAGTGGAAATTCCTTCACAAACATACTATGGTTTATGCCGCAAAACAAGAAGAATAAAATTTGAATTGTGAGGTGACAGGGCTCTAAAAGAGGAGTAGATCGTTTGGTTTCCTCGTTTTCCGATGTACAGTATGCGCAATGTGCTGATTTTGTGTTCAGATGTTTGAAAAAGATTGCTCTTGATGTATTCCATAGCATTTTTAAAACAGTTGACATGACTTAGTCACAACATATAATGGACAAAAGAGGATTATTTTACTGGATTAAAGTTATATTGCGCTATAACAATGCATTTGAAAATAGATAACCTCTGTCTTCCATAAAAACTGGGACTCAGTCTAGAAAAGATAAATTTCACTGTGCTGATTGTGCATAGGTGGCGACAAAGCAAATGTTGCAAGAATGCCAACAGTGAGCAAAGCAAGAACATGTTAGTGGATCACAACCTTCAGAGTAGCTTAAGAGTTTATAGGATACGCTATGAAATTGCCGAGAGTGCATAAAGATTTTCAAACATTTACTATAATAGCAATTTATGAGTGCACTTAACAGGATTTTCCAGCATCAAGCACAGGAGTCGTTACTTGAATGATTTGCCTGTTTAAATCTGGTTGGAAACTTCTCAGGCGCGCAATATACCATGATTGATGATGACAGTAAAATTTCATGCACGAATAACTTTTAACTAGATGTATGAGTTAGTTATTGTATGGAGTATTTATAGATTGTAATTTAAATGGAGAAAAAAATTAAAATTGAAAGACTTATGGTTTTCATTGGTTGACTCATTCTGAAGCAGCAAGATTAATTGTGAAATCTGGTCTACACAAGCCAAGGATGAGTCCGGAAGAAGTAGAAGACGTAACATTGGGGTTTGATATGATGACAAAAGAAGCGAAGCGTTTTACGAAGGAGTCTAAAAAAAAGGTGAACAAAACTTTAGGGTGGAAGGAGACACAGCAAATTATTGAGAGGTTGGAATTGGAAACTAACAGCATTCAGCTACAGAGTCAGCAGGAGGAATTGAAAGAGTTGGACCACAAGGTTCTTGGGGCTCTATTGATTGATGTGAACGATGAAGTACGTGGCAAAGAGGTGGAGGAAACTTTCGAGTACAAAGAGAAAACTATGAGAGCATTGCTTTATTTGGAAAAAGAAATGACAGAAAGAGATCGTGAAGACGAATTAGCATTGAATAAATCAGACAGTTATTCCCAATAGGTTAGCCCAGGAAGTGAGACAAAAAGAACATCGAATAGATCTACCAGTCCAGTCCTCAATACAGTATTCACAGAAGTGTTTCAAAGGAAAGCTTGTCTTCTAGTTTTTCAGGGACTTCCGAGGGTTCATGCGATATTTCCAAATGAAGGGTTCGTTTCAATTTCCCTGGGCTGCACGTTGATAGATTTTCTGAGAAATTTCACGAGTTTCAAGCATTCCGCAACAGTTTCGAAAGCGCCATTGATTCGAATGATGATCTAACCGATGTTGAAAAGTTATAATTTTGGAGGCGTTTCTAGACGACAATAACAGGCAAATATTAGTTGGATTGCCCATTACAAGTGCAAACTACAAGATTGCAGTTGAGTTGCTAAAGAAAAGATTTGCAAGGCCTGCAATAATCCAACATGCACTTATTAATCAACTGATTAGACTCTTACCAGTCTTTAATGAAGATAATTTTTCATCTCTGCGTAATTTTCGTGACCATGTGGAGGCGCATTTCAGGGGCTCGAATCCACGTCTCTTGGCAAGATTACGTATTCAGCAATCATGGTTCTGTTGTTAATGGAAAACTACCTAAATTGGGTCACCTGAACATGGTGAGGGACGTTGGAAAGATAATATTGGAATACACTTGATGAGTTTATTGGATCCTGAATTGGAAGTGCGAGAATGTCATGCATCGATCATGAAATTGGGAATATCAAGCAATAACCAACCTTTAAGAAGGCAAAGACGGGACGTTTCAGCAACAGGCCTATCACAGCAAGTGCTCTGATGACTACAGGAAATCAGAGGAAATGTATTTTCGGCGGAAAAGATCATGCTTATGAAGTATGTTCAGAAAAGGATCCAACAGAGCGGAAGAACATTTTGAAGAGGCAATTTTCTTGCATTATATGTTTAAAGGGCAACCATAAGTCTCTTGAGTGTAAGTCAAAATCCAGGTGTAGGTATTGTAAGGGGAAACATAATGTAGCTATTTGCACCAATAGACCTACCCCAAGTTCTCCTGCCCCTGCCACAACCTTAGTCCCTAATGCAGTTATTGCTAGCCAGGAAATTAAGCCAAAAAATGCAGCACCCACGTCTAACTCAAACTCTACAACGTATGTAGGAAGAGCATATTCTGGTGGGAAAGTGGCCTTACAAGCAGCAGCTGCTACTGTCAATGTAATGAAGGAAAGAAAATTGCGAGTTCCTTGTCCCTCTGGTAGTCATAGATCTTTTATAACTGCAGCTCCTATAGAAAAGCTGGGACCTAAGCCAGTGAGGAGTGAAAGTTTGTTTATAAAGCTGTTTGGAAGTAGTGAAGCTGAGAACAGAATGAGAGAAGTTGTGGAATTTCATCTTTTTCCTTTAGAGGGAGGAAAAGGGATGGAAATTTCTTGTTTTATTGTTGAAAACATTGGTAATATTTCAAATGTTCATTTGGAAGAAGTAAAGCATTTTCACTCCCACTTAAATCTAATATGGCTTTCAGACTTTTGCAGGAATGAAGAGGTTCTTTCTATACATTCCCTGATTGGAGCAGACTACCAATGGGAGTTTTTGGAGAGAGAAGATATAAAAAAGGGGCCTCGTGGGCCTGTAGCCATCAAGACATCACTTGGATGGTGTTATCTGGGCAACTAAAAGGTTAGTCAATTTTCTATCAAGATTCAGTTGTAAGTTTTGTGCAATCAGACGATAGAAATGAGAATAATATTTGTCAACAAGTGAAAAAATTATGGGGCTTAGATAGTATAGGAATTAGGTCTAAGGAGAATGATCTTGAAGCTCTTGTAGACATCAAATTTACAGGTGATAGGTAATCTGTTAAGCTTCCATGGAATGTGGGACATTGCTCTATCCCATGAACTTACTCCAGTTGTGTAGGTAGGCTGAAAACCTAACTTAGAAAACTTAAGGAACCAGGGGTTCTGAAAGAATATTAATATAAAATCAACATAGATATAATAATAAGAATAAGAACATGAATATAAAATAGCAAATGGGAAAATTGAAACTGGAGTTGTTTCAAAGGTTGCAGGGATGGACGATGCACTAATGACCTCATGTTTACCTCATTCTGCAGTGATAAGACAAGAATCAGAGACAACTAAGGTGAGGGCTGCTGTCTACGAAGCATCTTGCAAAGATAAAGTGACTAGTGTTTCACTGAATGATTGTTTTCATGTTGGCCCTCCGCTGACACCCCACATTATTAATATCCTCTTGAGATTTTGACTATGGAGGGTAGCTCGGGTAGAAGTATGGTTAAGACTTTTTTGATGATAGAAGTGGATCCTGTAGATCGAGATGTCCTTAGATTTTGTGATTCAAGGATATTAATGCTGAATTACCTGAAATAATTGTTCTGCGGTTAAATAGAGTAGTATTTGGGGTAAACAGTTCACTATACTTGCTTAATGGTGTTATTTGACGCAACATTAACTCATTTCAGGAAGTCAGCCCCCAGTTTGTGTCTAAGTTATCGCAATTGTTTTATGTAGACGACCTAGTAGCAGGAGCAAATAGTGAAAGGAGAATCTTTGAGCCTGTATCTAAGGTCGAAAGAAAGATTAAAAGATGGAGGATTTCTGTTAAGAAAGTGGGAAACCAACGATAAAAGGTTAGCAAAACAGATATCTTAGGAAGAGAAAGAACTAAAGCATGTAAATGAAGGCCCAGTTGGTGAAGAGCAAGCATATGCAAAGGATACATTAGGCTCACATAAGGATGTAGAAAATCTATAAAGCTTTAGGAATTCCATGGGAAAATAAGAAGGATATTCTTACTACTGATCTCACTAAGAGAGGGAAAGGCATTCATGTCAATAGGCTTAACAAGCGAGTAATCTTGAGTTCCCTTGCAACTGTATTTGATCCCTTGGGGCTGATGACACCTATTGCTGTCCAAGCTAAAGTTTTACTTCAGGACCTTTGCACTTTAAAGATCAATTGGGATGACCAAGTTCCTGAAGAAAAGGGGGGAAGAATGGAATGAATGGATCAATAGTGTAGATCAAGTGAAATCTATTCCATTGCAATGGGTGTTTTGGGTAACAATGAAGCGAAAATTTTACGATATTGGTTGCATGGATTTGGTGACGCAACCCTTAAGGCATACAGCGCAGTAATCTATTTTCTTTATGAAGCTGAGGAGGTCACCTAGAAGGATTAATTGGCACAGTTGAGCGATGCTTGAGGAAAGTTCTAGGGAATGCTAAGTTATCGCAGAATGAGTTTTTCACTGTTCTTTCCATGTAGAAAGCACACTTAACTCGAGACATTTTACTTATTCTGGAGAAGAATTAGAAAAAAAGGTAATAACGTCATCAAATGCGATTACAGGTAGAAGAATTTCTCTTCTTTCAGAAAATATTAATATTCTTTTAAGTTCTCATGAGCTTGCAGGTGATGGTGACTTTTCTATGAGATTTGTATACCTAACGAAGAAATTAAGCCATTTTTGGATAAGAGTCCACAAGGATTATCTTTTAAGATCAGTCCACTCAAAATATAAAACAATGAATTGCCATGATCTTCAAACCCCATGACTAAATACGGAACGTGCAAAAAATAGCTTCAAATACTCGGCTTTAAAATTATGGAATGATATGTCTGTTGATATACGAGAGGACTCAGCTCTCAAATGCTTCAAAAAGAAATTAAGAGCACATCTATTGGCTGATCAAAAATAATAACTGAAAATACGACCTCCTGGAAGAGCAGCAATAGTAGTATTATGCCTGTTAATTTTTTCTTTCTTAATATATTACTTAAAGTGTATATATGTATATGTAATATTTTAGTTGCTGAAGGGCTATGTTTGTTCGTGTATAAATAATTGATTGCATTACATACATTACATTACATTACATTACCTTCGGGAGTCACACATGTTACAGAAAAGCTCACCCAGTTATATTGCTGAAGGTGACACTGTATTGATACAAGAAGACAAGGCCAAGCTCAATACAAGGAAATTTGGGATTATAGAAGATCTTATCAGAGGTAAGGATAACATGGTCAGAGGAGCAAAGGTAAGAGAATTGGCAGTGGTACGCCAGAACTTTTAAATGGACCTCTACAGAAGCTTATACCGTTAAAGAGTTATCAAGGAAAAAACGAGGAGGAATTCAAGAGCAGAAAGATGAAAAAGAGAGTGACTGAGGATGTTAATGGCAAGGGGAATGTGGAAGTAAGAGTGAAGAACAACCGACCTCACCGTGCAGCCGTAGCCAATGCGCGCATTTCTCGCAGCTTATGCTTGATGCTTAACACATTAAGAAAGGGGGACTGTCAGGAAACTTTGCAGGTGCGCAATATACCATGATTGATGATGACAGTGACATGTCATGTACGAATAACTTTTAATTAGATGTATGAGTTAGTTTTTGCATGGAGCCTTTATAATTTGTTCTTTAAGTTGAAAAAATTTAAAATTGAAAGAGTTATGGTTCTCATTGTTTGACTCATTCTGAACCAGCAAGCAGCAAGACTAATTGTGAAAAAATTCTCCTTAAAGCAACTGCTCCTCACTTCTCAATTTTGATGAAATTTCAAATTTGAACATTCTGTCTCTGCATATTACAAATGAAATGACAATATATACAATATTGTAGAATGTTCTCTTTGAAAATCTGGAAAACTCTTTGTTCCTCTCAATCAATTAGCTTCCCAGAAGCCCAGTGAAGCAAAATGTCTATACTGACGCCTCTTTGCAAAACAAAAATTTACTAGAACATGTTCTCGCTAAAAAATCTATAAATGAAGTTAAGATAAAGCGATTTCAACAATACTTTTTTGTGAAACACAGTGAATCGTAAAATGGCGAGAACCGAATAACTCTCTTAACCGTTTTGCTCAATCATAATATAAAACCAGATAGTCAGTACGGCCAAGCAGTATGGCACCTTAAATCTTTAGTGCAGTTGCCTATCATCTATACAAATTACAATGGGAAAGGACCCGACTACTTTGTTTTGCAAGTCTTTGGAATAGCTAAGTACAACCTGGTATGACCGTGGTCTAGTATGCCAAATTTCTATTTTGAAATTATGTTGAAATAAAAAGCAAATGGCATTTCAATTCCTAAGTGTATTCCTAGTGCAGGCACTTTTTCAGCCTCAAAGATATTGTTTCTTCAGAACAACAGTTAAATGAAGAATACATATTCTGTTATTCCGCTATGCAAGTATCCAAAAACTTTAAAAATCTTTATTTATTTGAACATTAAGTAAAAGGCATTGATGTGCAAACCATTTTACTAATTTATAGATTATTATATGAACAATGAATCCTCTGGTTGTGAGTCTGACGCCAGAGCCTTTCTTGACACATAAGTTCAGTAGTTAAATCCCCCTACTCCTCTAGGAGGCCACTATTTAATCGATTCTTACTTCTATAAGCTATTATTTTTAACAACAAGCTTTAAATTTGAACTGAAAAAATTGCCTTTGACCAAGTGAAACAGAGGTAAGTGGCTATTTTAAATGTGGGAATGTCTTATATGCAAACAGAAGGATGCCGCTTTGTAAAACAGATTCAGCAGCATAGTCATCGAAGTTTCTTATCGCTAATAGTAAACATGATATTAGGAAATGCATTTCAAGCCAAAGTAAAAAGTATTGCGCCATAAATTTTCCTCCGAGCATTGCCCCCTAGACCCTTTTATAGAGCATGTTACAGCATCTAGAGACATTACACTGTTTGCTAGTTGCGCTGATTAATTATCTTTCCTAAGACTCTGAACTAAGTGCATTTGCTGTTATGACATATTTGAATTTCCCAATTAGGAATTGAGCGTAATTCTTTTAGAACATCGTTAAAGGATTTAACATCAAGAAGCCATGTCAAACTTCAAAACTTTTATTTTTCAACTAAAATATACTTTGTATGTTTTGCACCAGCAGTAAACATTCATTAAACAAAAATTATGCCTGATAGCACGTTTTATGAGCAAGAGCTAATGAAGTGATGCGCTCATGAGGGGCGCAGAGGGGAGTATCACGCCCAATCCAAACTTTACAAGATTGCAGGAAAGTTGCTCATGCTGCAAGAGATTGAACATCCCATTCGTCTTAGTTTTTATGTCCTTTCTCTAGTCATTGTTTGTCAAATTCTTTCAAACTCTCCTTCCCCCAGGAAAATATCTTTTGTGATAAAAGAAGATGGCCATTATTGTTACTATAAATTAGCGATGCATTAAAGTGTCGGAAGGTTATAACAAGTGCTGTAATTTTTATGTTATCTCAACTACATTTGTGAATATTGGAACGCATCTTTGTTCTTTTTACGGTAAGTTTTTTCTGAATTAGACAGTTCCACCAAACCAATATTGTGTCGTACTGTCATCAGATTCTGCGCACCTGAATGCTCTGTTGAAATTAGCGTAAGTCCCAAAGTTGTCTTCACTAAAAACACTGCCAGCTCTTGCGTCAAATTCACATAATGTGTTATTCGTGTCTGTGTGGATATGATCAGTAGGTAGTTGCCAAAACGGAACTTTCACATTCCTCCCTTCGTGACCTCTTACATTGATATATGCAATGCGAAGGCACTCTCCCATGCCTTTCACTTCAAATATGTCGGCCTGTTTGAAGTCAGCTTTCATGTAGTCACGATATATGTCTGACTTATATCTTGGAAAGCTGCATGTTGCTCGCCACAATGTTGAAGCTGCGCGAATATTCTGCATTCTCTGCTTTCGAAGTCTAGTATAAACAGTACTTACTCAACACACTGCATGAAGAGATGTTTATCAACAGATTTGAAGAAAAAGATATTTATCAACATATTTTGCAAGATCACTTTCAATGCTTTCCTTAACTAAAATTACAGCAATTAATTAGCCCTTTGGTATGCTTCCGTTCTTTATAGAGTCACTGTTCTACAATCCTCAGGATTTTATTGATTGCTTGATAGGGAGACAAACTTTTGCTATCTTATATCTTAATTTCAAGGTATTTTGTAATCAATTACAATACGTAAATATTCATGCTTTGTTTTGGAATCTGATTAGATTTTATTATATTTTGTTGCAAGTGAGAACTATCTGTCTAAAACCTAAAGTACAACACTATATATACATGTATATACATATACATATATATTTATATATATATATATATATATATATTTATATATATATATATATATATATATATAACATAGCAAATTCTTTACGAATTCAGCCAATGCCTGAATTTGACCCAGATGCAGAGCCAGTGTTGCGGACCGATGCCTAACACGGCTCACAGAGTTTGAGATATTCCTAACTGCCAGTGATATAAAGGATCAACAACGCCAACGAGATCTCTTTAATTGTCAAGTGGGAGCAAGAATTAGAGAAATTTTTGTCCATTTTTCTCATAATGGAGAGGAAAATTATTACAAGACAGAAAGAAAAAACTCACGGCGTACTTTCAATGTCAGGAAAATCGAAGGCACTAAGTTGACTGCATTAGACAGACAACTCAAGACACATCGAAAGCACTGGATCAATTTTAAACTCGGTTGAGAACTTTAACGAAAAACTGCAAAATCACAGATCTATATTTGGAGATTAAACAACTAATCACTATTTGAGGAAGTTCATCCAAAAACGACGACATGTCCTTCATAACCCCAAGTACAATCTAACTGCCATGTCTCTCGATGGGCGACGTGATGAAGTATGTAGCTATCAGTCAAAAGACATAGAAGCAGAGAAACTGACCCAGTTGAAACCAGTCAACTCATACAGAGAAGCGAAATAAGCTATCCAGCTCAGACGCGCACCAAGCCATCTTGATGGAATTGCGGACGTTCATTCCCTCACCGTGTTCAATGTCTTGCTATAGGCAAAATATGTAATTGTTGTAGAAAATCCAAAGATTTTTCTACAGTTTGCAAAAGGAAACGCCTGCAATCTCATAATGGTAAGCACAGATCACAAAAAGGAAACAAAGTTGTGTATCTATTACAGCACACCCTGACTACTGATGCAGAAAGTTCAGATTCAGAAGGATGTTTATACGATGCTCCCAAACCTTCTAATTCTAAAATCCCCAAGAGGTAATAACTGTTTGCGGATGTACACTGCCAATCGCAGTAGATACTGGTTCTTCCGTAAATGCTTTAGATCAAAGCACATGCAGAAAATTAAAAGGTGTGCCATTAGAGAAGGCCAAAATGATAGCATTCACATACAATAGAGATTAACCTGAGAAACTTGCTGGAACATTTAAAGCCCTAGTTGAGACGAAAAACGATACACAGCTTCAATACTTTTTTGTGACAAAACAATATAATAGTGGATGTTTGCTGAGTGCGGAATCTGCACAAGACCTGAAGCTAATTAGGTTGCACCTCAATCATGTCAATTCACCTGCGGCATGTAATATACAACCTATTAAAATTGACACAAAAGATCAGCAAATTCAAGAAATCGTTAATTCACACTTAAATGTCCTTACAGGGATCGGAAAGTTTAAAGACAACAAGATCAACTTGAACATCCACAAAGAAGTTGTTACGATTGCCCAACCCCAACGAAGAGTGCCTACCACATCTGAGTCAAAGTTACGCAAACTCTTGACAAGTGAGAGGCCTAATGTTTGATTGAGAAAGTACCAGCTGACGAGCCAGGGGGTGGATTGATCCTATGGTAGTAGTCCCAAAACCAAATGGAACTGTATGTCTGCGCGTGGATATGAGAATGGCAAATACAGCTATAAAAAGCGTACGATATCTCATTCCCACTGTAGAAATGCTACCTTCGATCTGGTTGGAGCAAATTATGTTTTCTAAACTCGGTTTGAACAAAGCTTATCATCAGCTAAAACTCGAGCCTGAAGGCAGAGGTACCACTTCATTTTGCGTGCTCGTTGATATTATAACACCAATGCCATTTGCAACATATCTTGTAGAAATGAGTACAGGGAATAAAAGGAGTTAAAATTTGGCCGATGACATCATAATATTCGGATGCACTAGAGAGGATCGCGATCGCGCAACGAAGGAATGCTTTTCTAGATACTCGGCAAAGAAACACAGTTTGAAAGCAAACAAAGTTTAGTTCCTTGAGCGATCAATTAATTTCTTTGGCCAAATCTGCTCAGAAAAGGGAGCAACTCCATATCCAATGCGAATTTTTCGGCAATTGAGAACGCAAAACTGACAATATCAGCACAAGAATTTGGAAACTTCCTAGGTATGGTGAATCATAGCTTTAAATTTATCAAGGATTGTTAACGCAAAGAAAGTATTGTCACCGTAGATGCCAATCCAGTAGCAATTTCTGCAATTTTAGCATTAAGATCATCACAAAGAGCTGTAGCATATGCAAGTCGAGGATTAATAGACGCTGAGATATGATACCCCAAAACGGAAAGAGAAGGACTTAGTATCGTTCGGGCAGTAGAAAATTTTCACTTATTCTTATTTGGATCGCATTTTACGTTAGCGACTAACCATATGCCATTGGAGATAATTCATGGCAATTCAAAATCTAAACCGTCAGCAAGGATCGAACGATGGGAATTGATGCTTCAACAATATGGTTTCTCAGAACAATATAAACCAGGTATGGAAAACCCTGGGGACTATCTTTTAAGGTATTGTGAATGTCAGTCAACTCTGTTTCAAGAGAAGCTTACTGAAGAATATCTCAATTTCGTTTCACGTTTTCCAATACCAAAAAGCCATGACAATGAAGGAAATTAGCAATGGTACAAATGCACATCCAACACTGTGACCTGTGAAAACTGCAATTCGATCAAATAAGTGGAATTCAGACATTCTGCAATCATACAAGAAGATCCAGGATGAACTTATGATTACTTCAGATAATACAATTTTGCGTGGAAACGGAATTATGAAAGCAAGCTCGTTGCTGCAGGAAGCTGTTCACTTAGAGCATGATGCACATCATACTGCACGAAAAGCATGATTTCCAGGAATCGATGAACGCTTGGAGAAAACAGTCGATAAATGCATTCCATGTACAGCTACGGAGAACTCTTGCCTCGAGAATCATTTATTATTACCAGTATGCCCGAAGGACCTAGGGATATGGATTACATAGTCCCTCTCGGACTGGTTCCTACTGGAGAGTATTTACATGTAATTATCAATCGCTATTCAAGATTTCTAGAAGTTGAACTTGTGAAATCAAGTGAAACTATACGATGTCTAGACAGAGTATCTTAGTTAATGGAATACCTCGATAAATCTAGACCGATAATGGACCACCATTTAACGTTACTGAGTTTGCAAGCATTACCAGGAACACAATTATGGCTACAAAGTAATGCAAAAGTGGAGAGGTTCGATCAAATTCTCAAAAAAAGCATTACAAAGAGCTCTATTAAAGGACGAGTGTGGCAATAAGAATTGAATAGATTTTTACCACAATATCGCCAATACTCCTACACTCGACTACTTTGCAAACTTTTGTTTAACTGTACTGTTTATGGTAGACTTTCAGTCTTGCTGAAGGAGAAAGTAATAGAAAGACACAGAGAAGCACGAGAACATGAACTTAGCAACCAAGAGTATCAAAAAGCGTATGCAGACAAGAGACATAACTCGAAATCGCTGTACTTTCTAGTCAGAGATTTTGTACTTGTTCAGCAAGAACAGCAAAATGAATTTATGAGCAGAGTTAATATATCGCCACACAAAATCGTTTAGTGCAAAAGTATGCGAATCACAGCGGAGAATGATGGACATTTTATTACTCGTAATGCATCGTTTTCATATCGATTCCTATCCCAGAAATTTTAAAAGATGCCTATAGTGACTTTGACTCGAATTCTAACGGAGATGATGGAAATGATAACAATGGAAATCTTGTTGTTAAACCGCAGTGATCAGCAAGAAATCGTAGGGCACCAGAACTTTACGGGACAGCAATTCCTTCCTCATTCTCTTGACTTTTGAAAAGGGGGAAGTGATATAAAGACTAGGGCCCAGACTCTTGACTTGTTGTTTGTAAATATCTATGCTTTGTTCTGGAATCAGATTTGATTTGTTATGTAGTGCTACAAGCGAGAGCTATCTGTCTAAAACCTAAAGTAGATCATTGTACTGTTTCGGGATGAACAAATGCGATAAGAAGTGTAGTTAAATCATGAATAAAAGTACTAATAATTGAATACCGATATTCAGCCCAGTTTGGGTTTTTTTCACTTCTTGCATGACTGCTGTATAACGGTACTCTGAACGCCTCACTGTTCTGTAAGGAAAATGATGTAACCAACGTCCACACTGACTCGGCTGCCTCTGATTCAAAGTCACAAAACACTTGAAAAGAAGTTTCATTCTCGTAGTGTACATTGTATAGGCCATTCTTTCTCACTCCAGCGTGATAAAGATCAAGACAGGATCTCACTGAAAAAATTGAAACAGTAAATAATTACCTGAAAACTGATAATTACCTTAAAACTCATTTGATTAGAAATGATGCTGCAATTGCTAGATATCGTCTCAACTCACAATTGCCTGAAGTCACTTGCAAAGCTTGATACAAAATCCAGTATAACAAGAGGAGTGTATAGCAGAGTAAAATATTCTTTCACTACAACTTTATTAGTTGGAAAGCTATCCCCATCTAAACAGTCCTTGAGATTTTTCAGCATCTAAACACAGCGACCAGAAGTTTAGAGAATGCAAGCCTATGCTCCTTCACTTTGAAAGGCAATCGAGGATTACAAAAAAATTGCTAGTATTTCACTCTATCGCTGCTTAGATTCTGATATGACTATTGAAGTGATAAGACTAGAGGTAAGGGGGGGCATCACCTTTTTACTTCCAGCTATAATAACGCAGCATAGCTTAAACACATTTGTTTCATTTTTTGTACCGCTTTCCTTTATAGTATAGGCTTACAAAAGGACTTCAAGGAGGGAGTTTGCCCAAAAAAACAGTTGTGACGCTCCTTCAGACCCATGCATTTAAGAGCTCGGTTAGCTTACTACTAAAGAACTAATCAAACTAGAAGCAGTAAAAGTTGTATACAAGGCTCAGCAAAGGCAAAACAAGCTTTGCTTTTTTGAAAGATATTTATATTGATAATAAGAATGTAAAAAAATTAATTTATTACAACTTATATTTAAGCATTTATTGACGTGTCAATTCCGTGATTTGCGACACGTGAGCATATTTTCTTCCACTGCGATGGCATTACCTCTAACGTCAGAGATGAACATTGAAAATGTCGAGGACAACAGCCCAAGCTGAAGCTGCTGTCCGAAACTAGCTGCAAATGCAAGTTATAACTGTAACAGCAAAGTAGTCTCAGAGTATAACTGCATTACCAATCGCAGGAAGAGCTCAAAAAGAGAGGAAAATAGAATTCTTTTTTCTTATAGTATGATCTATAGTGAAGGAAATGACAACCCGCGCACTCGGTTGCTCGCGTAATCCCGCGGTACGTTGTGACTTCCTTCTCTTGACGTTTCGTTATTTGCAGCATCGGCTCCTAGTTAATTAGATTGTTTTTGAGCTAGTGGTTGATTTGAGTCGGAGTGAGTGTGAGTCAGAGTTCAGAGGAACTCAAGGAAAACAAATTACAATCATTCGACAACAAGGTCGAATAGTTTTGAAGTTCGCAATTAGGCGTACAAAGATTTACGGATATATGTTTTACTTATTAGTTTAATTAAATATAGTTATCAGTTTGTTCAGATTACGTCAAGAAAACGCCGTATATCTTTTTTGTATTAACTTCCAATAGGCTCGAACTATTCATCACAACATGATCTTACAGTCTTCTTTATAGGTATTCCTCGGTAAAATTGGGGTCTGGGGGTTTGTCCCCAAAAGAATATTAAATGTATCGCCCTCTAAAGCCTCAAAAAACGCCCTTTTGCAGAAAAGAATGCAGTTGTCTTCATAATTGATTTCATACTAAGAAGGAACTGTGACTGGCTACAAGCTGCAAAATCATAGCACAATAGAGAGTCTAACGTCCCAAACGAAATTGAAGCCTGTATCAGCCGTTATCAGAGAGAGGAAGTTAAGAAAATTTTCAGACATATAAAAGGATCGTCAATGGGTCTATCTATGCTAATCCTAGAAGGTCGTGCTAATGGCAGAAGGAACAGAAGAAGACCAAAGCACCGCTAACTAGATGGCATCAGGCCAAGGACCGGATTCTCAACTTGGGATTCTATACGCTAGGAAAGCTGAGTCGTCGTCGCTGATTGGTTGTTTCACAAGCCCATAGTTACAGGGTAGCAACCGATCACAACAATGTGGCCTAAGGCTTCGACATAGCTAAGAGTTCTTATTTATTCACTGCGAGTTTGAAAATATGCCTCGGAATTGCAGTGTTTATGGCTGCTACAACAATTCTGATAAAAACAGAGATGTATCATATCACGATTTTCCGTCGAATAATGATCAGGCCAAAGCATGGAAGATCCGAATTCGCAGAGAAGGCTTCGAGCCTTCGAAGCAAACATTTCAAACCAGTAGATTTCACCACCCCTTCTAAAGATATCCCTTTACCGTATAAAAAACCACGACTTAAGAGGGGATCAATACCTTCTTTGTTCTTACGTGGTGAAAGAGAAGGCATGAAAAAATTTAGAGCAACCAGCACAGCTGCAAGAGCCTTACAGCCTGTGGAATTGGAATCTAAGCCTCAAAATGAAGAGAAACCTTCTGCTGCTAGTTTTTGCACACCGATAGAATTTACAATGGAGTCTCAGGATGAAGTTACTGGAAAGAATCAAGAAATTGAAGCACTGATGAAAGAACTGGTCATAGTCCAGTTGTCGGTGAAAGATCTTGAAAGCAATTTGTTTCGATTTGATAATTTGTCAGATATCGAAGTAAAAGATTATACCAACCTAACAAAGCGAGCGTTTCTGAGTCTCAATAGGCTACTTGATCGGCTCCGGCCAATTAAATATTGGACTGGATCTGAAGTGGTTAGGGTTAGTAATGAAGATCAACTGCTAATATTTGTCTTTTGAAGCTGAAACTCGATATGCCCCTTTTTGATATTGCTAAGAGATATGGGGTCAGTAGAACGACAGTTCATAACATCTTTCTTACATATCTTCATGCGTTAAATGATATTCTATACCAAGGAATGATGAATGAGATTCCTTCACTAACGAAAAACCAGAGCAGTTTGCCCGATACTTTTGGTGATTTTACAAACTACAGATTGATAATTGACTGCACTGAATTCAGAATCACAACACCTAGACAAGATCTTAATGCAGCAACCGCCTCCTACAGCAATTATAAGCGTAATTTAACAAATAAATTTCTTATTGGTGTTGCTCCTAATGGTACTATTACATTTGTAAGTTCTGGGTTTCCAGGAAGTACTAGTGACAAGGTTGTGACAGAGGAATGTGGTGCACTCAGCCATTTAAAGGTAAGCTTGTTTTTCAACCCATTTCAGTATTTAGAGAACTCTTAAAATTCTTTCACCTCAACATGTCAATGTACACCTGAAGGTAGATTCACACATATTGCGGTATGATACGGCGCGGCATGAGGCGGTGCGGCAAGATGTGGCAAAAACGCATGGCTGTTGTTCACACATGCAGCGTCTCCCGCTGTAAGCGAAGCAACACAGCTTCCAGTCATCTGGTAACTTCACAGGTGTTTACGGTTCACAATATTGCTGAAGACGGAAAATACTACTTGTTTGCTTTGGATAAGAAATCTGTTGGCAATCCTGAGGCTAAACATACATGTCAATGAAGGCTTCACATAAAACATGATAGGCCTATCGACGAAGCTGTGTTACATTCACCTTCACGAAGAATTTCATCGCAGTGCTTGGATTAATCCTTAACATTTGACAAAAATTTTCCAGGTTTATAATCCTGCCCTCTTGTGGCACGCTTGCTCGGTAATTTCCTTTAGAAATCGATCGAACTGCCTCTGTTAACTTGTTTGAAATCCAATATGTCTTCCGAATGCAATGTCCCTTTCTATTGTTCTTGTGCGGCGTGATGCGGAAAAGCTGAAATTTTTCAGCTTTGCCGCATCATTAAAAAAAGCGTGGCTGATGACGTTGAAAAAAAACGCTTACCATATATGGTGCGCGGCAACTGGACGGCAAGAAAAACGCGACAAGTGTGAATCTACCTTGATAAAATCTCCATAAATTTCAAAATTAGCATAATTTCTTAGCAGGAAAATGATTTTCTGTTCTGTCCTATTTCAAACATGGACTCTAACAGGTTTCAGGTGTCCAGTTATAATCCTTTGCTTGCCAAAGTTGCAAATATGCAACAGATTATTTTTCAGGCAGTTTTAGTCTTGCCTTGAAATGAATTTTCAATCCTTACAGCCCCTCTCAAAGTAGGCCTATTATCCAGGCAACCCAAATTTGGATTCTAGCTCCACTTTATTACTTTCTGATAGTTTCAAAAGCAAATACTTATCAATTTTTTTCTCAACTTCCATGAAAAAATGGTTTTCGAATAGTTGAAAACCTGAAAAACTCCATTGCATAGAGGAAAACATGACCTAATGAAGAGTCTATCAACAATATGCATTCTAAGTGTGTTTTGCATAATCAACAGTGGTATTAATATCAAAGAGTAAGACTGATTGCTACTAAGACTGCATTGCCATACTGACAGAAACCATATTACCAAGATTTCAACTCATTTTAAAACATCAAAGTGATTTCCCACTCCTATAGTTATTAAAGGACAACTTAATAGTAATTCTAGAATATATTATGTGATATTATTACAATCATTACCACAATAGTAGTATTCATATGGTATCTGCTTTGGTAAAAAACACTGCATTTTTCTTAATGAAAGTAATTACTTTCTTTATAGGCTGGTGACCTTTTACTTGCAGACAAAGGCTTTCTGCTACATGACTTGATACCACAAGGTGTATCACTGAACCTCCCTGCATTTCTCAGTTCAAAAGATAAATTTACCAAGGAGGAAGCAATCTTTTCAAGGAAAGTTGCAAGATCACGAATTCATGTAGAAAAAATATCAACAAATCTAAGGCCATTCTCTTCATTGATTATACAAGTGTGCTGTGCACTTGTAAATCTCCAAACACCAATTATATCAGGTGTCATAAATGCTGAAAACGATGATATTAGTAGGGAAAGGCCAGTAACATTAAGTTTTATATAGATTTCTGTCAAAAGGAGATATCAAATGAAGATTTTTTGATAAAGATAAATCAAGTTCATGCCCTTCTATGGTATTTTCTAGTGGCAGATAATGACTCTGTCATCTACTGTCTAACATGCTGGAAGTAAAACATTGAGATAAAAATTGGAAAGCTTTGGTATGCTAATGCTTTTCCAGTTGGGATCCTTTAGGACAAGGGTCACATGGAGGTCCTTTTTGGTCCAGACAACAAAATGAGCCCATGTGGCTCCAACTTAAGTTATCTCTCCTTGTACCTTGTGCCAGTAGCTGTGTTTTGGGTTAAGGTTTGAGTCCTCTGTTAAAAAGAAATCCTTCAAGCTATTTTTCTCTTGCTCCATCAAAACCATGTCTTTTACAGTTAATTCTCTATACTTCCATGGGGCATTTAATTTCCAGGGCACCATGATTTCCAGAACAATCTTGTGTAGTTACAATACCAACAGGACTGCAGCCAAGGTATCCACAAGGAAACAATTGTAGTCCAGATTGCAGTACTTGGTTTCCATTAGCTACTTGGTACTGGGCTAAAGCTGTTTTTTCATGCATCTGACCCCAAATTATTGCGTCTTTCTTTTGCAAATTGTACTCCCCCTTCAAGGACTTGAAAAGTGATGGCGGAATGGCGGAAAAGGACGGCCAGTATTTTTATTACATTCTATTGCCTGCAAAACCTTCCCAAAATTGCTGCCTGTCAGTCTCAACCGTCTGTACCTAACCCAAAAATGATTCTGCAGTTGATCCTTAGTTTTTTCTGCAACCCATTTCCTTTGCTCTTGGGTTACTTGAATTTTTTGCAAAAACACGTCCCTGTTGCTTGCGAAAAGTGGTAGTACGTCTTTAATGAATGGAGGAGCAATTGGATCAATGAATTCCGTTGTTTCGGGAGACAATAGCCATCTAAACGGGCAGTCCACATCATTATCCTTCAAGTCATTAAGAAAAGCGGCATTATCTTCTTCGATGACAGGTCTTATTGTTGCTCTGTACCCTTGTTTACTGGACGTGAAATAAGCATCTGTTGTTTTGACTTTTTCAGACTGGTTCTTGTGCTTCCTCGGCCTAGCAATCCAGCTGTTCGGCAAGTCAGTCTTCGAGAGCCCTTTCTTGTTGGCATAAATCGCAGCAGCTGCCATGTGGCTACAAATCCACTCACCTCTTGGGCACTCACAACTACCAGACAAAATCGCACCCCTTCCATCTGTCTTTAGGCCTACCTTGTACGAGCGATCTTTCATCGAAGCTCTCACCTTCGCGAAAATTTCGAAACCTTCAAGTCGAACCTCCAATACATAATCTGAAGTAAACTTAACTTCCCCTTTCGCGATGCAGTTCGGATCATCATGAAAAAAGTTCACTAATCCAGACAAGCTAACGACGTATTTAGCAGCCATAGTTATGGTTAACTAGCTTCATAGAACCGTTGCTACCCGGTAACTAAGGACGCACCAAAGCAACCAATCAGCGGTTACTTAACTTTCGCACCGTATAGCTGCCATTTTAATGGAAAGAGAAGGATGGCGAAGTTTGTACTATGATGTATTGTATTCTGTATAAGATTGAGAAATAAATAATAACGAAGGAGAAACTGATATCGCAGTCTGGTTTCATCCAAGTTTGAAGATTTAGAAAGAGAAAGAAAAAGAAGCAAAAATCTCATCTCATGCCAGTACACCAGGTAAGAGATTAATTTACACCCAGATATCCGGCATTGGCTACTTGGAATACACTCATCATGGAATGAAAAAGTTGGCTCTGACCCATCAGAGTTGTTATCTACACATAATCTATACGCTGTCTACTCATGAGACGCTAGCACCTTACTCTCTAACTAAGTTGCAAACTGAAACTCTTGCAACAATTTTGTCAAGATTGAAATATGGTTTATGCTTGTCACACAACAAAATGTTGTGTGACAAGCATAAATGACAAGCATAAACGTACTTCTACCAAATTGAAATATGGTTTATGCTTGTCACACACCATATATCTGTTATGATACTCCTAGATTCTAAAGTTGGGAGACTTAAGTTGAAAAAATCTCTAAAGATCAAAGTGCCGTACTCTTCCATATACAACTTTGGTGAATTATTGGAGGTGATGCGCCCCTGCCCTCATTGCCCATCCGGCTGAGCAGGAAAAGGATTTCGGGGCGGAGCGCCCAAGAAATTTCTTGAAGTCACGCCCTTTGCTTTGGCTACAGATGTAACCAACGCTCATTTTAGTGTCGGATCCATGCTTGAAAAGAGATAATGAAGTGGTAACTTTCTCTATATACAACAACAAAGTGGAGGAAATTTGCCAATAGAAATTGAGAATTTGACTGATTTGCCGAAGGAATGTGTGGCTAAGGGTGCGAGAGCCCTTCCACAAAATTCTCCCGTCGGTAAAGGCATGAAGTCTGAACAGCTTTCCAGACTACTTAATGTGAGGCATTAAAGCAAAAAGCGACTTCATTTTACAAAGGCAAGACGTGAAGAGATTTCAGATAGAATTTATGAGAGCATTTGCTTTTTCCTTTCCATCTCCTTTTCACGAAATTCAATTTTCGTGCAATATATATTTTTGCGCAATCAGGGCAGTGATGCTTCGTGACACCTTCTGTTGGGGGGGG
>WIPJ01000849.1:123002-151154 GCA_018155075.1 Cassiopea andromeda | reverse complement strand
TATATATATGCTACAGTTTGCGCCTAGAAAGGAGAAATCCTAGTTAGTCGCTAGCTAATGAATTCATAACTATAGCTCCTTGAATAAGGTCAAAACCGAAACTAACCAAATGTATTACGTTTATGACTTACTAATACATTTGTAACTTGCACATTCACGTTGGTCATAGCATTCCCAGCCTTCTACACAAGGTTTCAACACAACTTTTTCCAACCAACAAATATAAGAAAGGAACTTGGCTTTTTCCTTCATTGCATAGTATCTAAATATCTTTGATGATCAATTTAGTTTTCAAAATGCTTTGAACAGAACATTGAAGACAGTTCTGGCAAAAATATAGTGTATAGATAACAGCTTTCATTCACTTCCGATTAATGCTCATTGAGTCACTGAGTTACCAATTTGAAGATGTACAATTTACCTGTAGAAAGAAATTATTGCAAAGTCACATGAGCCAGTAAAAACTCATGTATAATATTGATCTCAATACTCTAAAACACAATACTCGATTTGGAGAAGAGTAAAAATGCTTTTTCACGACTAGCTCGACGATGATATCTACCAAATGATATCAACTCCATTTGTAGATTTGCGTACTGTAAAGCTGTTGCCTCTAGCATAGGGAGGACTCTAAATTTGGCTGACAATCTTTTGGTGAGACGATTTAGGTGTTTTGGTAAAAGAACTCCTCCTAATAAACAATGTTGCTGCTTTTATCAGAGAATTAAGCATATTCTAACTAACATGCACTTATAATACCTCAATTTCAAAAATTTTCGCACATAATCTGCTCTGGTTGTATTGTGTTGAGTAGTAAGTCCATCCATCAGCTACTACAGTCTTAGCATTGTCTCACCCATCCTCAGTAGATTTATCATTTAGCTCAAAAAACATCTCATCTTCGTTGATATTAAAAATTTTACATTGCTTGCTCATAACGCATTCAAATTTACATCGTGCTGTGTCAATGCCAGGTATGGTTACAATCATTGTGCTTCTTCACGTTAAATTTAGCATAAATAGCACAATGCCAACGCAGAATTTCTGCACTTGATTGTGTGAGCATCACTAAAAGAAAGAGACTGTCAAAAATCCCTTTGATATGATGTCATTTAGCGAAAGGTTACAAGAAACACAGTTTGAATACAAACACTCAGCGAGTAGTGTAGTGCAAGAGTGGCGTGGTAGACAGCAGTATGTTTCCTTACATGTTTGGCCTTTTATAACAAAAGGAATGCTTGATGGATTGACCTAAGTCTTTGCCTAACGCGTCCAAACGTTTTAAGCCTACATCATTGCACTCAGCTACAATACTCGTCAAAAGTCCTGGGACACTTTGTATATTTTTAATCTGGACGGAGCATTCACCCCCTCCTCCCCCTAAACAATGTTGGTTACTAAGAGAAGCACATGCAGGAACGGAAAAAGTTTTCGTGCACAATAACGCCAAGTGTCTCAGGAACAGACCAACATTGTTTTGAGGGGGAAGGGGGCTTGCATCAAGGCGTGATGGTTGAAATACCGAGAAAGCTATGGTTTTTCATAATTTGTTGAAAATGTCCCAGGGACTTTTGGCAAGTATTGTAGGTACAAAGACAACAAATACTATCTACACAGCCTGTATTTCTTAATACATACACACCCTCGCAAGCCTTCGTGACATTCTTATGCAGGTGCTGCGAATTCCGGTACAAAAGTCATCTTACCAGATAAAGTAGATGGTATCAACAACTTTCAGACCTCTTTAGCTGGATGGAGGTAGATGCACTTATCAATCACGGCCACCAAGAAGACTTAGTGGCCATGGGGTATTTGAGAAATAAAAGAATAGCAGCAATGACCGAACTGAAGAGAAAAATAGAATATCTGACATTCATTCCTTGAAAATTACTGCTAGTCTTAATTCATGATGCTTTAGAACTAGATATCATGAGGCTAATTCTGCCCGTAGAGATTGATTTTCTAGGAAAATTTGCACTCTGTCCACTCCTGATTGTTCTGCTTGTCACCAGTTAACAGTTACTCACATGTTTAAAGTAATGAATGAGCAGCATAATCAATATCTAGTAAGCTACATGTTAATTACTTTACTTATTCATTACTTGAAACATGTGAGTAACTGTCAACCGGTGATAGGCAGAGCAATCAGGGTTGGATCTGTTGTATTATCTACGTAGGCAAATAAGAAACACATGCGGAATAGCAAAAGCGATTCTAAGTTTTTCAGCTGTTCAGTCTATCTGGTTGCTATCAAAAGACATTTAGAATTTAAGTTGAACGGAAAAACCAAATAATTACATAGCGTAGTTAATTTCTAATATTCTGGCCCATAGCACTTATTCTCAATGCATTTCATTTCCATCTAAGTTTTTAATACATAGAGACCCGTTAGACAATAACAAAGTGACCATGAGAATCAACATTTTTGTGTTTTTTTCTGTGCACTTTTGTTAACGCAATATCACTAACAAAATGTTACAACATATTTACAACGCTACCACTGCAAGCATTACCTATGCCATATCCATTGGCCACTGTATGTAAGGGGAATTTCACGCTAAGAGCAAACTGTCGTGTCATAGTGTGAATTCAGCTTAAGCAGCTGCTGCTGTCTTTTTTGTCTTATGCATTGGAATTATTTCTAGGTGCGGCGATACAGGAGCAAATTCTATAGTGAGGGGGTTGAAGACTATTGGAAAGCTCGTATTTGGTCCAGATGTCGGGATCAGGGGTGGAGTCCCTTAAAATTTTCATAACCAACAAGAAAACCCCCTTTTTGAGCATCAAAATATATCCTGTCTTAGATAGATAGGCTATATATTGTATGGCATCATGCACTAGTAAGGAAATGGGGAATGCAGCCCTCATCTTGCAGCACTCCCCCCGGCTTTGACATGCTTGAACTGTGCGTTTCTTGGATTAAATGTTAACACTGAATTTTGAAAAATCTGAAACAAGTCAGTGCGAAGCAAAGCATGCGCGAGTCGAGCAAGCTAGGTAGAGTGGTCAAACAAATTTAACATTTCATTTAGCAATGCACGGCAACACCTAAAGCAAAAGAAATTTTTGATGGCTCTTCCAGCATTTTTATCACCAAGAAACAACGCTGAGCAGCAACGAGTACCACCGAGCCCCACCTAACTGCATCTAGCAGCTCCGAGCACCAGACAACAAGTGGTCAAACGAATACAGCAATTCACTGAACACAAAATGTTGTGCGCTGCTCGATGAGCTGTTAGATTCGTTTGCCCAGGTCCTCACTCTAAGTCGCTGTTGCTTCCATTTTGTGTCTCTAATTGCCAGCCCTCGCTACACTAATCACTCTTAGTGTGAAGGCAATCTAGCAAGAAAATTATCTAGTAACAGTCATATCAAGACCAAATAGACAAAGAACCGAAAGGATACAAATACATAACAATGGTAGCCAAATAAATAGACCTACATTAATTATCATAAACTTCGGACTTTTTAATTTCGGAAAAAGCATGTCCAAAATTCAAAATATGCAAACTTTTGATGTCCGAAGTTTAAAAGCATCTGAAATTTATCGAGGCCATATTTTTTGCATCCTATTTGCAATTTGTTTGATATTAGTAGCTTCACCCAGTACTTTCTGCATAACATTGTGTTGTTAGATATTTTTAAGCACTTAGGTTTTTCCTGAAAAAGCTTACTATTTTCAACATTCGTCTCTTTGGGAAAAGAATCGAAATCGGGTACAGAATTGAAATATCTTTTTTTATTGCAGAGATTTCGATGCTCAATGGTGGGAAAACGCGTCAACAAAATAATTTTTCAGAATGCTTCGAAATGCGACTCTATATCCCTAGAATCTACCTCCAAACAAAATTCAAGTATTTGGGCCTCTCTATGGATAGAGAAGGCTAAAAAGATTAACATTTGGCCCATTTTATTACATAGTACCTTCTCGAGCAAAACTTAGTGGGCAAAATTTTCATTGGACGAAATATTGGTCATTCGGACAAAACTCGTCACTTTCGCCCGACTATGTTTCATTCGATAAGGCAGGCCCAAATCGCCCGACCCTCCTCAAGTATGGGCATCAATATCTTGCAAACGGAAAAAGACTTTTGATTCCACAGAAGTTCTTGAATCCATAAAACTTCAACATTATGAATCAGCAAAAGCATTAAAATTGACCTCAGATCCCCTACCCTCTTAAAGATTGAAGGGATGGAGTTAAATGTAAAGATCAACTTACATTTTGGATAATTTTTGAACATCATTAGAACCATATCATAAAAGGAGGCAATAGGGTTATTGAAAGTTTTGATTAGTTTTGATTGAATTATATCTAAAATTATATTCTGTCCAAACTTAGTAGTTTTTGTCCGAAATTTAGCTGTCCGAAAGTTTAGTACTTAATGTAGTCAGCACTTAACAGTACGAAGTACACTTGAGAAACTGCTTACGTCTGAGAGAGGCATGCTTCTCAATATGTAGCCCTGGCCAAACAATCGCGTTTTTCACTAGATTATTCCCTCGAGTTTTGATCTAAAAGTTAAATGTAGTAGAGCATTTGTGGTCAAACAATTCTGTTTTCCCGCTCAGCATTTCAGTAGACTTTCCAACTACTCATGTTTCCCCACCTTATATCAGATAAAAATATCTACCATCAAAAATATTTACCCTCCCAATGAGACGCTATTACGCATGCTTTGCGATTCGATTTTCACTCGACAATAATCCTGTTACTCGATTTCTTTCCCAATGACCAAACTTCGCTCAACATCATTCGACTCCACTAGACTCACTCAACAAGGAGGCCAAATGCTTCGATTTTCCACTAGATTTTTGACGAGTGAAAAGACGAGTGAACGGTAGATTCGCCTAAAGTAAGCAAGTTATTTCACATTTTAGTCAAAGCTTTATGGTCACGAACTATAAAAGAATTTTATTGCTGCAACATAGATAGCCCTCACCGTAAAAACAATTTGCAATTAGCCCTGGAAGAGCAAAAATTGCCTTACTGTCTTTACTCCCTGTTCATACTGCAAGGATCATGACATCATTACATCATACACCATTGCAAAAGACCATTGATCCCAGGCATATACACGAACGACACTTGTCTGAAAAGATCTAAATTTAATAAGTTTACTATGTTCAACATGTCTCTGTACAAAGGCTGACGTTCAAGTCACTGTTTGAAGAGGTGTAAATAAGCAATAGACCGACAGCTGGATTGCTCAACCAAAGACACGGTAACAACAATGAATTTTTTGAGCTTTCTCTTCTCCTTTTTGTATTATACCATTATGACTGGGGTAAGCCCTTGGGTTGGAGCATTTTCAAGGAGTGGCTTAATCTATGGGTGGGCTTATTAAACTTACATGCCCTGTCGTCTGCTACACCGTGACAAAAAGTGAAAGAATGCCGAATATTCCTTTTAAGACGTTGCTAGAGAAGAAAAATACTTGAAAGTATTTTGATCTAAAAGTAAATGTAGATGGCATCTAGGAGGAGAACCTTGGTATGGCAAATTTGAGCAGAGATGATCACGTCTATAGCTAAATTTTATATGTTCGTTGTTTTTAACTTGTATTTACTGAGCTCAGATAGCCCCCAGAGCGGTTTACTTGAGGGTGGGAGCTTATTTTCCAAAAGGACTGGGGAAGGATCACTTAGTTATTATGTAACACTCAAATTCATCCACTTTGAGCACCTACCCTCTGTTGGGAATACGCATGCTCGGTATAAAACATGTGAACGTGGCTATGTAGTCATACTTCGTTATTTTCATTCATTTTAGACTTAAGCATCAAGTTGGAGTCAAAATTTTCACTTCTTGCTCTACCAATGTATAATCTCTCCATTCGTCCAACTATTTCCTTTCTATGGTATTTAACTATATTTACGTAAAGAGTACTGATTCAAGTTGGGATTAATCAGATGTTCACTATGATTTTATGGTGTTATGAATAAGGGTAAATCACACAGCTATTCTGTGATATTAGTTTCGTGGCTATCTATATTCTGTGTTTAAATTTACAATTGATTAGACAAATTTAGTCATTTCTTGTAACGGTATAAGTACAGGTTATTATTATTTTAACAGTAGTTGTTCAAGAACGGTCGGTAGAGTAGAGTAAAAATATAAGTGAATTATTATGAGTGTGAAATTATAGAATGGGGCTTTTCAGTCCGTCTCTGTCTTACTCTCATTTCATCCAACTGGCAAGAGTATTCAGCACACCCTCGCCTAGTAACGCATCAAAATATAACTAGAACCACCCACTCCCCGTTGTTAAGTAACATTTCGAGTTTTAAGACCCCCTATCAGCATTTTCGTGATCTGCTGTGTGTATAGGAACTATATAAAGTGGAAAATAAGATATAAATGGTAGTCCTAGCACCGTGGGTCATTGGGAACCCGGACCACATAGTTGAAAAATGGGCAATAACGAAGAGTTCAGGCATGGGCTCAGAAACACGATAGTATGCGTGATGGTACTGTGATAAGTTGGTGAGTGTATATTATCTGATACGAATATAGTACGGGGAGGTATAGAAGAGATAAAAAGTAAATCTCATGTAGTGGTCAATCGGTAATAGTCTAGACCAGGCCCCTAGTATCCCAAATAGGATACGTCTGGCAGCCCTGGTCTAGAGTGCATAGAAGGCAATAGTGTAGGTGTGAGAAAGACTATAACTGGATCTCTATAGTTTTGATCACATAACTATTGTACTAGCACATTTGCGATGACCCCTGTCGCACGTATTTGTATTGTTTCCGATAAGTGTATTTTGTTTCCGATAAATGTTTTGTGTTTTGGATAAGTGTATTGTGTTTTGGATAAGTGTATTATGTTGTGGATAAGTGTACTGTGTTTTGGATAAGTGTATTGTGTTTTAGACAAGTGTATTGTGCTTTGGATAAGTGTATCGTGGTCTTCATGATCTTATTTAGTTTTGGATAAGTGTATTTTGTTTTGACCCTTCTGGGCTCCCTACGTGTAACAAATAATCACTCAATCGAATTTTCTTATGTGAGAGAATGATATTGCAAGACCATTTATTTGATAAACAAGATGACATGTTTGGTGCTTTTGCATAATTCCAAAGACAAGAAGCAATGTTACATCAATGTTTAAAAAGGGATAAAACAGTAGAGGATACATACATACACAAACAGCGCTATATTGTAAGTTCACCCTTGATGCAGTTGCAAGAAAGATGCTTTTCAAAAAAATCTCTGTTACATATCAATAGAGCTATAAACCCAAACCTCCCTAAATTTTTGTAACAATTTGTAAAAAATGACCATAAACACCTACTCCTCTGGCGCTACCTAACTTTTGAATGGCCGCATTCGCGGTGGCATCGATCAAATTACTATTTGCCGTTATTGTATATTAGATCATTTGCCCTGATTGATTATTCGATCATTTGCCCTGATTAATTATTCGACCATTTGTCCTGATTGATTATTCGATCATTTGCCCTGATTGATTATTCGACCATTTGCCGCTAAATTATATTGATTGAGTTTACTTTATGACTGGACCGCCAGATAGTGTTTTGACGGTAGCATGCCCCAATTTTCCGTCATATGCTCCTATACTTTCAAGCTCAATTAAATAGAGACTGTAACAAAGATTAAGAATGTATCTTTACTTTTGGCCTCAGTGGCATAGCAGTGAAAGACAATGGTCAGCTAATCTAGTGGTCACGTGATCGAATTCGTCTGAGGGCACTTTCTAATGTAGCGCCCTTAGACATGGCACTAACACAACTTGTGTCTCCCTCCACCCAGGTGCATAAGTAGGTACCTGGCCCGTTGTTATAAGTACCGAGTATGGTCGCACCCTGCTATATGCTACCAAGCATGGTGACCAGGGATAATGTGTAAAGTCGGTAGTATAGCTCTTGGCTAGAGTCAAGCAGCCGCAAAGTCAGGGGGTGACATGGGGGCAGTACTCACCAGCTCAATGATTTTGCCTGCCCTTCCTTGCCTATAACTTTTAATCTTGATCATTTGGCATCTTGCTATTGTTTTTTTATTGTCAAAACTATAGATTGAAGCTTTCTAATGATGTTTGCAAGAGGACATTCTCCGGTATTGTAAGGAATGCAGTTATGAAATGTTCTGGGGGCAATCTCCCAGACCCTCTTTGCTGCCTTTAGGATACTATAAAAGACATTGGTAGTATTATAGCCAGCATAGAAAGCGTAGTGATCAAAATTTTTCAGATCAGAACCTCCAAACTCATTCTTTTTCCATTGTTTCCTATAGGCATCCTCTTTATATTTGTACGTGGCTGTCACACCCATCCGGCCTGATTGCCCCCTTTCTCTTGAAACCTGGCTTCTTGACTGGAGTCCAGACTATAAACAATTACTACTACTGAAACCATTATCTGCACCAAATTCAACAGACTGGAAAAGCTTTTCCCTATACCTCGTGACTTCCACTCCCCTTTGATGTCCATGATAATGGATGAAAAAAGCTATGACGATTGCGGAGTGTATAATAACAGGTAGCATCTCTACATTGAATGACTATTCCATATATATGTGATGCCGTTTCAAATATACAGCAAAAACAATGACGGTGGCATTTTTGGCTTCTCTTTATTAGCATTATAGTCTCTGCTACAGGAACAAGCAACATCTTCTCTGTATGATATTATTAGACATTTTTAGCTTTTTATAAGAGTCTACTTCTAGTTTAATTTACTCTTTTGTACCAAATACTTTGGAAGACGAGAGTAAAAAGGGTTGGAAAACTATATAAATATTAATCGCTAGTTGAGGATAGAATAAATTGAGGGAACAGATGAAGTTGGGCACGGAAAGTTAGATGATCAACCTTCACACATGATTGCATACGCTGAAATACATGAAGACGATAGTCAAGCACGATATTGATTTTACTGAATAGCTAAAAACAGGCTCAGTTTTATAAAAAAAACCTCGACAGTAGTACTTTGGAGTGATAATTGGGTCCTCGTGACTAAAAGAAGAATTTTTTAGGGCATATAATCTTTGGTGCTATTGATCATCACTTCCTGATAATTGACTATGCCTACATTTATGCAAGTTCCTGAAAGTCGAATGTAAAGCAAGGTGATAACATAAATTATGATATTAATCAGTAAAGAAATTTCTCTGGAAGATCAGCACAAGATAATAAATTCTTTGCTTTCTAACCCCATATTTTAGAAATGAGTGTATCTTTCATCAGACCAAACAAGTTTATAGTTTTCCTCCAAACCAATACTGTGTTGTTGCTGCTTTTGATTGGGTGCATCTAAACGCTGTATTTGTCGACTCGTAGTGGCCAAAGTTATCTTCATTGCCTACAGCACCAGATGAAGCATTAAATTGACATCCAGTTATGGTACTGTCTGTATGAAATGGAATCTGGTCGTTTTGCCAAAATGGTGCAGTAACTTTGCTCCCAGAGTGACCTCTGATATTGATATATTCAACTTTCTTGCAGATTCCTGATCCATTGAATGCCATTATATCAAAGTCTTGAAATCTCGCTCTTACGTAATCACGATAGTGCAGTGTATACTTAGGGAATTGACAAGTTGACCTCCAATGAGTTGATTTTCTCTTGATTGCGTTCATCATCGGTCTACCTAGTCTATAATTTAATAAGACTTAATAATATTGTTTCAGTAACTTACCTCACATTTTCTATTGCCCACTCTTGTAGACCAGCGCTACGACCAGCTATGACAATAATGTCAGCATCTGATCTCATTACACGCTTTTCATTTTATAAGAAACCTAGCTCAAGGCCTAGTTCTAAAAGTTTCCTATTTTTGGGCCTCTTTTTACCAATTTCTAGTACTAAAAGTCCTTAATAGTTCCTTACTTTTCACTGCACATGTAGTGCCGTAAAACCGGTACAAACATAAAGAAAAGCAATGTTCTGAATTTTACTTTTTATTTTGGCTAGAATTCAAAAGGAAAAGCACAAATAAGGTAGGAAAGAAGTTTCATTATTGTATCTATGTAAGTTGCCAATGGAACGGCTTCCTAATTCTTGATTATTTGCAGTTAAAAAATTTTTTGAAATTGAAAACTTCCTTGGATTTTTCTCCATTAGTAGTACAAGGTCGTTAAACATTTTAACCGTCTAAATGTAGGTTCCTTATAAAGTGGCTTCTTATAAAATAAAAAGTGTATGCTGTATGAATCCCTATGTTTCTTCTAGTACTATAAACATTTTAGACAATAATACACGTTTTTGTTGCAAGAAACAAGCTTTATTTCTTCAGCCTGGATACATCTTAAACATTCGTCAAATCGAGCCTTAAATGTTTCTGAAATATTTCTAAGATTCGTAAGATTTCAAATAACAACAACAACCCAAATCAAGCAACTGTGATACCCTCCCTTCCCTTCTGAGGTGATGAGTAGATGGGGAATGATTCCTTATATGTGTAGGTCACAGGGTTGGTTTGAAAGGGCATACTCCTTGCGTTGTAGTCTTTCTAATTTGTTTTTTCATGTAGTATGTTATAGTTAGACGTATATAAAAACTGTGATGCAAGAAAAATAACCTTCAGGTTTTGTGAAGCATGCAGTGGGTGCTGTTTTTAATTTGTTTCTCGTCTGATAAAACTTTTTGTGCAAATAGTTTTTTAAAGTTATTGCAATCTCTGCCTGCGTGTGTTTCTTAAATGTTTCTTTGTTTTTGCTTAATTTCAGCCTCATGTTTCTTATCGCCCAGTTTCTTACAAAAACGTGTATAGCCCATAAGAATACCCTATTTCCTATAAAGAACGCTGCGGCGTTCTTTACGAAACTGAACTTTATGATGCGGCTTTTATTAGAGGGCAGCATTCATTACAAGTTAAGCTTGAAACAGTGTTTTCTTTTACCAATAAGCGTGAAAAAACAGAATAAAAAATGTCTTTATCTGTTCACAGCTTCAAAGACATCAAAGAATGTCAATATCGCTGTTTTCATCACAGTCCTTTTTCATGATGTGAGGATCTTAGCTCAACCTTCATTAGAGGCAAGCGTTTATTAGAGGGAGGCGTTTATTAGAGGGCAGCATTCATTAGAGGAAGTACGGTATTAAAGGTCAAATTTACTTAACATAGGAGAAAAATCAAGCATGGTGCAAAGCTCGAGGTTCGTCAGGACGTAGATTTTTCTTGACTTGACAGCCTTTAAAATGAATTTTTATTGCTCCATTTCTTTCATTGTCTTGCTTTTATGATGAACTAGCATATTATCACAAAATTTATGTTATTCCAGCAATTTACGAATATTGAGGCATAAAAAATATTAAATATTGTTTAAAAGTGTATATAATGAAAAATTCAACATTACCTATATTTCTTCCAATTAGGTTTGTATTTGTTGCTCGTCTTTGATTTTAGAAAAGGTATTTCGGTTTTCTGCGACAGGGCATAAGACATAACGAGTGTCCATGCTCTATTTTCTTCAGGTTGAAAGTCACAATACGCTTTAAATATTATGCCATATGAGATAGGCTTAATGAAATAAAGACCATTTTGTCTCGCACCAGCTATGTACCAGTCCAAACAGCTTCTTCCTGGGAAAATCAATGCAAGGAATTGTGCAAAAAGATTTCTATAAAAGCAAGCTTCATATATTCATATTTTATATTGATTTTCATATCATTTTTACACTCACGACCTCAAACTTTTAACGTCAGCGACAGACGCAGAGAATACACGACTTCTTTCGTCAACTTTGCAAACGGCAAGAACAAGAACACTTTAACGGCAGAATCAATACGAACGGCAATGAGTATTTTGTCACAGACTCATGATTTTTGGCTTTTAGCGTCTAACTTTTACTTCTAAAACTTTCTTCCGAAAATTTTGTCGTATATCGGCAAATTCACTTTTCCACTCTCTGTGACAGAAGTTACTTACAACTTTTACATACGAAAAACAATCGATAAATCTCTGTCCGCGAATTGTCAATGTAAGTTTAAAAAGGAAAAGTTAAAAGAAGAACAATAGGTCGTGCACATTATCAGCGAGGGACCTGGTACGAGTACCAAAATAGCTCCCCGATCACGTGCACGGACTATCAAAACTGTTTTTACGCTATTCACAACAATGCATAATTAATTTTGGAGGTGGGATCAGAATCTTTATGGATTAAATTCATCTACGATATCAACATAATAGATTGTTTGGAACTCAAGGGCTTTGGAATATCTAATCAAACGATGTTTCTTCTGTAACAAAACAGTACGCCTTGCAGATTGACAATGGCCTGAGGTCACTGTGTGGCACTTTGTGAAAGCACTTTTCAGCTATGGTTACAATGACTCTATAGGGTAAGCAAATAGAGTATTGCTTTGTAGTTGATAACAAGGCAAGAAGCCTTGCAGATCATACGCTGCAACTATCTATAACTCTATAATAATGCTCTCATTATTTTTGTCAGACATACCTTCATATTCACTTTATTTATATTCACATTATTTTTACACGAATAACACTTCAGCTATATTAACATAAACTAAACGATATATCATAATAATTTAAGTGCATCATAATGGTCTAGTCCAATATCATAAAGAACAATTATAACAAATCTCAGGCTGTTCTAGCACGGGGCCGTGTTTGATTTATTTTCAGCTCATCAAATACATTTTCAATTGCTGCTTTTGAAGTGATAGAGCGTTGGAAGTTCCTTAATGCTTAAAGGGAATTCATTCCAGGTTTTAAGAGCTGAGTATGAAAATCCTTTCTTGGCATACTCTAGATTATACTTAGGAATCTCGATATCTTTGCAGAATCTTGTATTGTATCTGGAGTAATGGGATCTCAGGTTGGTACTTGTTCTATAGATTTTCAGGACATAGCTTGTTAAAGATGTTATAAGCCATAACGGCACGATCAAATGTAATAAGCTGTTCAACTGCTAGGAATTTGGGTGTCCAGTTGTCTTTTATCCTGGATGTATGAATCACAGAAAATGCTCTGTCTTGGAGACGTTGAAGAGATTCTATTTTTGAGCTTGATAGACTATCCCAGATTACATCAGCACACCGCATGTGACTTTGAATTAGGACTCGATATACAATGGTTAATGAGGACTGAGGGAGAATGCTTTTCAGCCTTCTTAGAGATGGAAGACCTCCACGACTTTTGTCACTCCCAGTTTAGTCCTTCATCTACAATAATCCCTAGCGATTTGGTATTCGTCATTCGTTTTATATCGGAGTCATTCAGTCTCAATGTTTATATCAGAGTCATTCAGTCACCCAGTCATTCAGTAATTCTACAGAGAACATTAAAACTGACATAATGACTCCAATTGCCTACGCTATGTAAAAGCGTCACGTAGGCAATTGGACGTAACAAACTTTCAGACAAATATATGCATGAAAACATTCATCCACACGACATTTCACGTTGCCCAAATATCAAGCTGAAAATTATTGTATAAACTGCGCATGTGCTGAGGAAGTTGACAACGCAACTGGTATAGCCTAATCTTTGAAACATTTTATCACAGACTATGATTTAACTAAGCGCAAGATCTCATGAGTAGCTACACAGAAAAAGTCTTCATTTTTGGAATCGAAAAGGTCGATATTTTTTATCCAAAAGATTCCAGTAAATTGCTCGTCCATGCTTCAAGCACTAGAAAATATCGTTATCACCTCATGAGAGACATTGCCAACTGTTTGTGACATAACCTTATCATTGCACTTTTCCAAACAAGCTAGTTCATTATGGTAAGTTTTAAGTAAAGTTTTCGCCAGTATGAGATTCGCACAAATTTCTCAAGAGTTCGTGAAAAGCAACAGAGAGGTGCGGTTGACTATCACATGATAGTCTTTGGCTTCACTATTAAAAACACTGGCCAATAATTGTTCAAATGTTCATTTGCTCAAAATAGCCAAAAGTTGTACGAAAACATTTCCGACGAAGTTGCTTATTGACACGCATATCATTGACCTATCTTCAGGTAGACTGAGTTACAAGGGGTGAAATATGCACACTTCATCCAACCACAATCTGAACTTGTGAGACATGTTTTATGCTTTTGCATACCCCATCCCTATTTTCTCCACTTCTCTAACCCATCTTCTTATCATTATTTGTCTCTCACGTAGATATAACCTAGTTAAATCTTTCACGGCTTTAGATGATGCCCTAGCAAATGTCACCGAAAAACTCAGCATATTGTTCATGTTCTTTTGCTCTTCTACTTTTCTAAAATTTCTCTAAGCTGCTACTTGACTTCAAGATTCTAGGTTTTAGTTGAATTTGGGTAGTCCTATTCAGTGTCTACGTAGAAAAAGTCCTCTTTGGCACAGAATGGTATGGGGTCTAACTCCCCTGATCGCTATAACTCCCATACTATTTGGCACCAAAAAGTAAAGGTGAAGGTTGAATCCAAAGTACTTTCGTGCTTAATGCCTGTCAAAAAGGAGCACTTATCCTGGCCATCGCCATGTGAAGTATGATGGCCAGCTCCTTTCTTCTTTACCACTCTTATCTCCCTTGTACTACTACCAGTTACCCATTAGCTGCTGGATAGTGAGGGTGCTGAAACAGGGAGCAGCGAGAATATTCGCCCCTCCTGCCCTAGTAGAAGGAGGCAAGAATGACACTTTGCTCAAACAGTTCACACGAAGAAGGCGAGATAAGGGAACATTTTAAAGCACACTCCTGCCAGCAATGCATCAGAACACTTCCGAACTTGGCGAAAATTATCTTACCAGTGTTTAATTGACTTCGAATGCTTTAAGATTTATAGATGATTTCCTTACAGTGTAATAACTTTGTACTACTATATCAGTTCAGCGACTTTTCTAAAACACCTTCGTGGTTCAAACGTAACATTTCCAGAACACTATTGTTATTATTTGCAGCCAGTGAAGGGTGTGTTCTTTGTTGAGTGCAGAAGAAACGTGCCCTAACCACAATGCTACCCCTCTCTCAAGTGAGAATCATCATGACCATGATCATCATCATCGTCATCATCATCATCTTCTTTTTCCTTCTTCTTCTTCCCATTTTGCCCCCGAAGAGGACCTAGGACTGACCTTGTGTTCAGTTAATCGCCTGTCAGTTGTTTAAAAGAGGTGATTGAATCGGCTACATTCAATCCACTCTATTGCTCCAACAGTTCCCATGCAGAGCTGTAACGTGAGCCTTCGAGCTTGCTTTTCACTTAAGGTACCTAGTTAGACAATTTGCCAAGGATCACCAATATTTGCCTTAATTCTGCATCTCTGTGACACACTTGATATAGGTTTACATACAAAAAAGATAATTACAGCTAATTTAAATTACAATATTTACATAAATCCAACCTTAAAGTTAAAAAGGAAAGAAAAGTATTTATGCAACAGAAATAATTGCAAAATAAAAATTACCTTAGTAATAACCCACTCATAGGATACATTGTCTGCAGAGACTACGGTTGCATCTATCACCGTTCCAATATTGAATTCGTGTTTTGAAAATAGAGAGGGTACGCGTATTTGATTGTCTTATATCGTATCGACTGCCTTAGCTTATTTCCAATATAGGCTAGAGTCCCTACCCAAAAAGACGTAGTCCGTACCTTTGGAAATCGAGTGTCATTGCCATGCTTTAGATTGCAGGCTCCATAAAAGTATCTTCCATAAAAGGTAGCTGCAGGTCATTTTTTTAACAATTTCCGCTATGAGTAACATTATGTTTGGAACGTGGATAGATACCAAATTAGATTGCAGCAAGGGAGAACCACAACCATCTTGCAGTCTTTGACAGCAAGATTTTGATAGACTGTGTTTTCCTTAAATTTTGTATTATACTTCCTATAAACGGAAAACTAAATCATTGTGCCATAGTGCTCTGTTGGTTCTCTTCTAAGCGCAATATGTAAAATGTGGCTACTTAAGGGTAAGCAACAAAGTTTATTGCCTACTACCTGTGGAAAATATACCTTACTTAATCAAGGTAACTATACCAAATAAACTAAGTATTACTACTTCATCACAAAATCTACAAGAAAAGTAAGATGGTGGTCATGGTCTGCCATGTTTCATTTATTATTGTCAATAGGTGGATGATAGGGCTAAATCACTTTCTCTATAAAGATTTTCCAGAGCTTTTGGCTCCACAATATCAGAATCATTTCTGGCCACACTGCAATGTTCCAGAGTTCCTTGCAAGTGGCGCGTTTACCCATGGGCAAACTGGGCACATTTCAAGGAATCCCCTAAATTTCTTGAGATTAGGGGGCATAGAGCTCAAGTATGAAAACCCAGGAAGGAACTGTTAGTATAAGTTTTCTGTTTGAACTGAGTTCCAACCTCCTCAGACAAGGGTACTTTTGTAGGTTGTAAGTTGCAAAGATATTTTTTCAGAATTGTATCGAAATGCATGCTTTGTATAAGTTATTCGATTTTGAAGTTTTTATCGATCAATATGGCATAGGGAAAGTGGATGTGCTGCCCCCCTTGCGAAGTAGAACACCTTTACCCTTGTACTTGAGTGTACAACGTAAGGTTTCTACGTGAACAGTGTGAAAGACCGTCGAATGTCTTTCTATTGTCTTTTCTACAGAGTGATTAAGAGGCATAACTTGAGGTTTTAAGAAATTAGCTCATATTCTATCTTGCAAAGGGCCATTTTCCGACCTCGTAGAGAGCGCGCTTTTAAAGTTTTTCTGGGAGCAACCCCCTAGACCCCAGTTCTCGGCTGTGAAGAGAATATTTTAGTACATTGTTCTTGATTAATGGGCGCAAATCTGTGATAGACAACAGCTTCAGACTGCCAAATTTGACTTCTGCATTTGACACAATCGATTTTTGTATGCATAAAGGGGCCCCACTCAACATTGTGCCCAGGGCCCCAACAGTAGTAAAGAGGGCTGTGTTCCTAGCCCCACTGTTAGTTGCACGCCCCCCCTGTTCTCTCCAGCATCGATTTTCCAATCCAGCAAAACTCGCTGAAAAATGTTGGGGATAGGATCTGTACACATTACCATTTATGATTGTGGAAATAACATACATGAAATTGTGATGATTGTGGAGGTTCCACAAGGGTCAGTTTTGGGACCCTTGCCTTTCAACAATTTTATCATTGACTTATTTCTCTTTCGGATGAGCTCTGAGATTTGCAATTATGCTGATGATAATACCATTTATGCTTGAGGAAATGACATGCATGAAATTATGATGATTTTAGAAATTGACCTTAGCAAATTGCTGGAAAGGTTCACATGCAATGGCATGATAGGGAACCCCAACAAATTCCAGCTGATGCTCCTTGGTCTAAAGTGGAAGCAGAAACTGCACATAAATATTAATGGAGTTAAGATACAGGCAAAGCAGCATGTCAAGCTTCTCAGAGTTGAAATTGACAACAACCTAAAATTTGATGGGCAATAGGAAGCTCTATGTCAAAAGTCATCAAAAAGACCAGCGCCTTTGCGAGACTAATTATGTACATTTCCAGAGAACAAGCACTATCAATTTGTTACGTGGTGATATTGTCAAGTTTCAGTTATTTCCCTTTGATATAGCTATTCTGCTATAAAATTTCAAATAAGAAAATAGATCGAGCACATAAACGTGCACGAAGGATCCTCTACAATGATTCTGACTCATCGTTTCAATTGCTACTACGGCGTAGTAACAGCTATACAATTCATGTAAAATTCTACAAAGTTGATGAATGAAATACGCAGGTCATAAAATAACATCAATCCATCGATTGTACTAGAATTTCATACGAGAAAGCATATAAAATATGAACTTAGAATTTAAAACGTCCAAAAGCATGGACAACATCATGCGGAGTAGAATCCGTATCATTCAGGCAAAGCTTTCTGTGGAATACCCTAGATGATAGCAAAAAGCAAGAACCGAAACTTAGCCGCTTTAAAAACAAAATTTAAAGCTGAGCAAGTGACCATTTTATGTGAAAAATATGTACTTAATGCTTTTTTAGATATTTATGTATGTAGGTCGGTCTTAATTTGCATAAAAATGCTAAAAAACAAACCGAAGTTAAATAATGTCATAATTTAGCACTTGATACTTGGTACTAATCTTTCTTTCCATTTTCTTTTCTATTACATTCAACTCTCTCAGTAATGTCTTTTTAGAAATTTGTGTATGCAAGTTGGTCTTCATTAGTATTAAAATGCTCGAATTAAACCAACGATGAATGATGAAAATGAATATGGAAATGAAGTAGGATGAGAGAACTCTAGCAAGATACAATCATTCTTTAATTCACTTAATTGCTCTTTATCACGTGTTCATTACCTCCTAATCCTCTCCATTGTATAGTCACTTTCCTGCTGCATTGAAATTGGTGTGGCAATAAAAGGTCATGATAATTTAACGGTGGTCCTAAAAATTCCCCCCCCCTCTCCTCAGTCTGTGATAGCTGGTACTGCCTCTGTCTAGCAGAACAAAAGTACAAATAGTTGTTTCAGTCTCTCTTACCTATGCACCTGTAACCAGGACAATCGCATTGGTCGTGGCATTCCAGACTGGCATGACATGGTTCATTCTGAACACAGTTATGTCCAAGCTGAAAATTAAAAACAGGTTTTATTTACGAAAATAGAATAGTTTTGCCACCTTTCATTCCCTAATCATTTGATATGTGTCATAACAGTCTTAATGCTCTGCTTTCGCAAGCAGAAGCAGGTGAATACAACGTCATACAGAAGGTCTATTAAATACATGACGCATGTAACATCTAATTGAACAACGTTCCTTCCTGATCGATAACATTAAGACATCGCAATTTGCAACTAAATTTCAAAAGAAATCCTCAGACATGAGGTTCTCGATAAGGGGAAGTATTTCTAGAATCTTGTGGGTTTGTAGTGCTGGTCATACAACTAAATGATGTGAATCTTATAGCTCCTCATGGTAGATGACATGCGTGACATTTTAGAAGCATATAATCACCGGGAATTTCTTTTGGATACATCCATTGTCATATATATGCTCTCATATATCTATGAATGTGTGTAGGTATGCATGTAACTTACTAATCTTTCTTCGAAATTAGTCGCATGGTAAGTCCATCCATTAGCGGCAACAGCAATGTTTTTTGGATTAGACGTTTCAGCTGTTTTGGAATTCAGCTCACAGATAAGTTCATCATCATTTGTGTTAATGGATTTGCATCTGTTGCAAAGCACGCATTTTTGCTTACACTCATCTGCATCAATGCCATGAATCGTTGAGAAAGCACCCTTTAGCTTTGCGTTTTCTTTCTGTACAGAGAATTTGGCATATGTTGTGCACGGTAGGCGAAGGATTCTACAGTACACTGGCGTTGTCATAAGAAGTAGCGGAAGCCTAAACAAAGTAACGAAAAAGAATGTTTCATATTTGCAGCTTGATTGAATAACATCACAAGTGCGCACACGCAAGGTATTTATTAATATGCTGCACTCAGCCACATAGCCAGAAGGGTAGGAGCAGGGGTGAATTCTAGGGGGCTCAGGGGGACGAAGCCCCCTTGTTACAATTTCTGCTCATTTTTGGGGGATCAGCCCCTAGAATTCTAGCATTGGCTCAGCTTTTCAGAGTTTATTGGCCTTGCTTCCAAAGTGTTATGATCAATTTTGCACTGCTATATGGTTATTGATGCATCTCTTATTGTTGATTATACTATATCAATATTAAACTAAGTTAACATGTCTCCATCTTTGAGAATATGGGAGTAGTTGTATCTAGGCCACATCCAAACTATGGGCGTGGTTGTACCTAGAGCCCCCTTGTTAAAATTTTTAGAAATCACCAATGGTTAGGGGATGCCGGACCCCCTCCCAACAATCAACTTGTCGCCAAATTTGTAGTGTATCAATGTTACTAATAATATGCCTATGCACTCAGAGTCTTTTATGGACAAATGAAACTGGATTTAAGTACAATAGGACATCGTCTATTCAAAACGTAAGGGTAGTATTTTTAAGGCTTTGAAAACTCCCTCCTTTTTTGTCCTTTACCAGTAAAATTCCTTTTGTCCTCGGCCGAACATATTGAAATCCAGATTGTTTCAAAATTCTAGACAAAATCCTAATACTAACCTGATTGGGATTCTGTTTTCTCGTGGAATTAAATTTCCTGAGAAAACAACCCTTATCCCTTGCACTTAATGCTGGAGGTCTACCGCCTCTTTCTTGGGCGGTTTACGCTCTTTACCCTGCTTACAAATGCGCTCTACGCTGGATTTAGAAATTACTCTTCTTTCACGAAGACAGCAAAATCTTTGTTCTTTTCCGAAATGCTAACTTGTCTCGCCATCACACCTCGACCGTTGAGACCATTAACATCAAGGTTTTGTCAGCACAGACAACTTCTTATAACGCCCTTTCGAAATTCCACATTAATTGGTCAAATGTTGCCTGCAAATACGTGAATATGAGGCTGCATTTTTGGCACTTTGCTATGAGCAAAGCACTGGATACAATTCTCTATTTTTGCATAGAATGGAACCTACAGCCTCATATTTTTACAAACAGGACTTATGGCTACACTGCCATATACCAAAATGCTTTTTATAGGCACTTTTACAAGACCAGCACATGAAAATTCACCCCAATTGCATCAATATGACTTCACAAGGTTCAATTATGCACAAAGATTTATCATCATCGTGTTCAGCGCCCCCGAAAACCCCATCTTGTTCATTGATTGGAGCTCAATATGTTATATCCTTCAACTTTCATACCAGACAACAGTCGATAAAATTATAGAAAAATTTAGTTTTCTAAGCATGTACACTATTGCTCCTTGCCCTCTCTTCCCCTATGACAACGCTACTTTGTTTTATTGAAACAATGAGCTTTATTGGGCACGTACAATTTTTCGATTGCCGTACGTATGTATTTCAAAAACCAACACTGTTTAGGAGGAGGAGACGGTGAATGTTGCTCGCAGAACAAAAATGTGCAAAGTGCCCCAGGACATTTGGCTACTATTGTACATATTCTTAGAGTATTCTTAAATTCTTGAACGACAGGAGATATAAATTAGCTTAAAAACAAATGCAAAAACCTTCAAATCTTTTTATTGAGCTACTTCGTTCTGATAATAAGATCAGAACATAGTAATAAGTTTGGTACCTCCTGGATGAATCGTAGTTTACAGCAATCGCAAAGTAACAAAATACAAGTATATTTGTATTGGTAACCTCAGTTGATTGATGATAGAATAATAAGTTACTCTACTATTCCATCGAGGTGCCATTAACTAACATATATACATACATACATTCGTTCATTCATTCATTTAGTCATCAACTGAACGTTAGCAAACTATTATCAAACCATATTCCTACTTACAAAAAACTGTACATTTTTGAAAGTTGAGGCCTTTGATACAGGTGCATCGTATGAGCACCGTATTGTGCAGTTCTTAAACTCCCTCTTCGTTGTCCAGGCGATGTCCTTTGTGTCTAAGTGAATGCCTTGTTAAAAAACTACAGCTCTTTGATAGACAGGTGCTTCCCATATACGGCTATATGCATTTAATTTTTAAGGACCTCTTCTTTGACAAAGATACAATGCTTCATTCATTTTCGCAAATAGATGCACCATCAGGCTTTATTGGTAGAGGTCTGCAAACATTATAAATATTTTATCATCGCAATATATAATTAATTCAATTTGTTGTTTACATACAGCTGTTTACTGCCTATTACTATATGTCCCAATGTTTGAAAATTCACAACATATTTTACGTTTCTGTCATGTACAGATATAATAAAACATTGAAAGCAAAATGGAAGCCTGTAGCAAATGCTCGCTATGAGGTTCCAGCATTTTGCAATCTGTAGTTTCCTGTCTATAGCACTAGCAGCCACTATTAGGAGGCAGGGCAGCAAATTGTTGATAAGTACCATCGATTCAGCAAGTTCTCTCCAAAAGTAATGGACCACATTGCAAGTACGCGTATTCTTATTTAAAAAAAATTTGTTTCATAAGACTTCCAATAGGAATAACAACACTCATTTGGCAACTGGGATTCAAGAAAAGGGATATTTAGATTTTTGAGGCATAAAATGGGTGCTGTTTCTACTTCCTCTTTGCTTTGATCAAAAATTTCCTTGCAAAAACTTTTCTTCAAGTTAGCCGCCCTGTGTTTCTTAAATGATTATTAACTTTCCTTAATTTCAGACTCATGTTTCTTGTGAATATTTTTTATTAAAAAATACCTCTACTTGTTCTTTTAATGAAAAATCACTTTTTGCAAGAGCCTTAATTTATATGTAAACTTATTTCTTATAAAATCAGTGTATTCTAATTTTTTTCCGCTACTTCAAAAACACTAACAAAATTCATTACCTCTGTCCTCTCCAAATTTTTCTTGAAAAATTTTCAGTGCTTAGCACTGATCCCTTTGTTAGTTATGTTGTAGAGGCATCGTAACGACTTCCAAAGAGGAAGGGCCTGGTTACTAAAGTCGGAGAAAGCTCAGGCAAAAATAATGAAACATGCCACTTGATGAAAAAATTGAGGGGCTAATGCCCCTCCGCTCCATCCGGTCTCGACGCTCCTGTGATGGAGTTGTGGATTTTCCTCGTGCCATGTTGCCCAGTATTGAAAATTTATGTGTACGATGCATAATGGTCGGTGTACTGGGCGACATTCTTTCATCAGCTATGCATACAAGTATGCTATGGAGTACTCAAATAAATGTATACTGCAATACTCGACAACCTTTGGTCTGGACACCCCATTACATTTTTGAGAATTGAATTCATTTCTTTAAACAAGTACCATAAAATTATCAAATCTAAAAGACTTCTTCGCTAAGCGTGCGTGAATTTGGAAATGGTCCAAAAGCCTTAAGTTGAGATTGCCTGACTCTTCAAAAAATATCCACTGTGGTAGATTTTCTCCTCACCTGTTATAGCAGTGCTGCTTGATTAAGCATGGCGGCGGAACATGGCAGAAGCATTGAACTATTTATTGATAGTGGGCACAATCATTCAGGCATTTTGCTTAGTCAGGTATACACTTTTATGATGACCAAAGCTACCTGAAAGTTTGCCATAATACTAAAGCTCAATCTTGCTAGAGATATGCATGATAAGCATGCGCAGAACAAAAAGCTGGATACAACAAATATTGACTTCTTCAATCTCTACCTACTCCTTCATTGGCAAAGGACCAAAAACAGAATTTCCAATTTCCTGCTTATGGAGCAGGTAGAGATTGCAGAAGTCAATATTGAAACTCCAGCTTTTCAGTTTTGCGTATGCTCCATACAATCCAAGTTTTCCATTTTGTCCGGGAGACTCCCGCTTTTTGGGTATCTCTTCCTCTCACCTTGTTTTCAAATTTTCACGTTTTTAAGTGGTTCTAGTAAAAGGCACTTTTATAAGTTTTGACAACCTCTTAGTGTTTGGGTATGCTCTCAATGATTAGAAGTTGACTTTTCGTATCAACATTGCACGTTAGCTGATAGCAACTTTCTAGAAACCAAGTGGTTTAAACAAAGAAAGCTAGGGTAGTCCGAGGTAGTATGGGTAACTAGAGTGGGTGATATAGGTCACTTCTGTGCTTTTCAGTTTCTGACAGCGATGCGCCCCATTTTTTGTTCATAGATGCCATTTCAGATCAAGCCAACATTTCTTTTAGCGGGTAGCCACAATTAATTCTTTTCTGTTGTGAAAAATAAGGAGCTGGGAGGGAGAAGTCGGCAAAGAGCAGATCATAATTAATTAAGGAGCAGATCATAATTAATTAAAGAGCAGATCATAATTAATTAAAGAGCAGATCATAATTAATTAAAGAGCAGATTATAATTAATTAAATATGATTTGAAACAGGATAAATGGTGGACATTAAGGAAGAATAAAGCTATTACCTGAGGATAATATACATTTATACTTAAAATAATAATAAACAATAACAATAATAATCAATTTATTTACAGTAGGCTAAATAGGTAGCTACTGAGCTAATTAAAGCCTAATCTACATATATGTGTCTGCAATAAAAATAAATTAAATTACAAGATACGAAAAAAATGTAAAGTGCGAAAAATGCAAAGTATTCGAAGACTACACAATATAAAAAATACAAATTACGAAGAGTACTAATGGATTTGTGTTTTACACCATACTTTTCAGCATTATGCTCTTTTTTCTATTAAATATATGAAATATATCCAACCTGAGCCGCATAGCGTCTACATGAATGACAGCTACATTCTTCTGCTTTCCAGTTTTGATGTGAGCTTTAAATTGATTTAAGTTTAGAGGTTGCTCTGTTTCTAATGACAGTTCATGCCACAACTTTCCCCCATAAAAAGAAATGCTTTTCCCCAAAAGTAGTAGCTCTGGACCTTAGACGCTGAATGAGGTGTTCATTTTTAAGAGAATATTGGTTGTGTTTGGAAACAAATATTTCTGTCATAAATGCTGAGTTGAGGCTATGCTGGGTCTTAAATATCTCAGTCATTAGGAGCAGCAAATTCTTAACGTGAATCACCACAGCATTGTCTGTTTCTAGCATTGAATCGAAGTCAGAAAGTTCATCATATCCTTGTATGCAATCCGTAAGGCTTTTTCATGGAGATGAATTATTTTATTGTTGAGGCCTTTCTGAATAAGCACCCATCCCAACGGGCAATAGCTAAACTGTGAAAGAATGAATGCTGTAATAACACTTTTTAGCTTCTCAGAATCCATGTAAAGAGCTATACAAGATAGAGCATACAGCTTCTGGCTTGCTTTCTTATAGGGAGATGTAACATGTACTTTGAAGGATAAAATTTTATCTAATGTAGCACCCAGCAATTTTTCTTCTGGACTCTCAAGGATTCATTAATTGTTAATTTATATAGCAATGTTAGAGCTCTGTACATTGCTGAAGCACATTAGGTGGCATTTTTCTCCATGACATTCGTGAAATTGTCCCGTAACCAGTTAGATAAAATAGCAGTGTCATTCTCTAATTTTCTGATAATCTCCTCATTTTTATAGTCACTTACATAAATAGTTGTATCACCTGCATAGTTGCAGATCTTGCAGAGATTTTTCATAGTTCGCAAAGACGACATTTTATCTACTGTTCACTACTTCTGCTGGTAGTCTTTTCAGTCTATTATTAAAGTATAGACATAACTATTGCAGGCAATATTCAATGTTTAAATGACAATATAGATGTTACTCCCCAGACCTTCTATTATGTAAGTTTCAAACTGGGAGCTAGCCTCTTTTTAGTTTGAAAAATAATGTCTATTGTCAAGTAGCCTCGTTTTGGATTACAATACATAAACTCGTTTTGAAATACATGAATTTTATGCATAGGCCCTCCAAGTTATCAATCTAGCTTTACAGCACTTGGTGTACACTCTTATTCTATAAGTTTACAAGAATATTGATTTGGAGAGGCAATTTGCAATCCACTTTAGGTGCTCCCCCAATTGTTAGTTTCCGAAATGTTCTCCACCCCCTCTAGCCCATTCCAACACACAAGTATTTCTTTCGAGGACAATGCAGTCAAAGCAAAGTTTTTATAATTCTCTTTTTCATACTTCTTCCTCGCAAATGATAGAACTTTAAAAGTAGTTCATTGAGATTATATAGCTCCTATTCTGCCAATCCCCAATTTATTCAAACTCCCTGTCTATCAGCTTTCAAGCAATTATCCAACTCCCAGACTATTCATAACCCAAGTATTTGGTATTCCAGAATACGTTATATTTCACATATCTTAAAGCCTGCTCGGAACTGTTGCTTTTTTTTTCTATAAGCAAATAACAGATTTGGAACTTTGATGTCAATAAAAACGATCTGTCCTTACACTAGTATACAGTAATACCACTTTCAAGGGGGTATCTCAGATGTGAGTTCAAAGGCTTAGCAATATATTCCAAAAACGTAGATAAATCAATTAAACTAATAAACTCACGACCTCAAACTTTTAACGTCAGCGACAGATGCAGAGAATACACGACTTCTTTCGTCAACTTTGCAAACGGCAAGAACAAGAACACTTTAACGGCAGAATCAATACGAACGGCAATGTGTATTTTGTCACAGAGTCACGATTTTTGGCTTTTAGCGTCTAACTTTTACTTCTAAAACCTTCTTCCGACAATTGTGTCGTATATCGGCAAATTCACTTTTTCACTCTCTGTGACAGAAGCGAATTACAACTTTTACATACGAAAAACCATCGATAAATCTCTGTCCGCGAATTGTCAATGTAAGTTTAAAAAGGAAAAGTTAAAAGAAGAACAATAGGTCGTGCACATTATCATCGAGGGACCTGGTACGAGTACCAAAATAGCTCCCCGATCACGTGCACGGACTATCAAAACTGTTTTTACGCTATTCACAACAATGCCAATAAGTAATTTTGGAGGTGGGATCAGAACCTTTATAGATTACATTCATCTACGATATCAACATAATTGATTGTTTGGAACTCAAGGGCTTTCGAATATCGAATCAAATGATGTATCTACTGTAACAAAACAGTACGCCTTGCAGATTGACAATAGCCTGAGGTCATTGTGTGACACTTTGTGAAAGCGCTTTTCAGCTATGGTTACAATGATTCTATAGATTATGTTTGTCAGACAAATCTTCATATTCACCTTATTTATATTCACATTATTTTTACACAAATAACCCTTCAGCTATATTAACATAAACTAAACGATACATCATAATAATTTAAGTGCATCATAATGGTCTAGTCCAATATCATAAAGAAAAATTATAACAAATCTCAGGCTGCTCTATCAAGGGGTCGTGTATGATTTATTTTCAGCTCATCAAATACATTTTCAATTGCTGCTTTTTGAAGTGACAGAGCGTGGGAAGTTCCCTAATGCTTAAAGGGATTTTATTCCAGGATTTAAGAGCTGAGTATGAAAATCCTTTCTTGGCATACTCTAGATTATACTTAGGAATCTAGATATTTTTGCAGAATCGTCTATTGTATCTGGAGTAATGGGATCTCAGGTTGGTACTTGTTCTATAGATTTTCAGGACATAGCTTGTTAAAGATGTTATAAACCATAACGGCACGATCAAATGTAATAAGCTGTTCAACTGCTAGGAATTTGGGTGTCCAGTTGTCTTTTATCCTGGATGTATGAATCATAGAAAATGCTCCGTCTTGGAGACGTTGAAGAGATTCTATTTTTGAGCTTGATAGACTACCTCAGATTACATCAGTATACCGCATGACCGCATGTAACTTTTAATTAGGGCACAATTCCTTCATTCTCTGCAGACACAGTGCCATCCCTGGGGCGACGAAACTAGTGTGGGCAATTCGAATACTAATAGCGGAATATCAAATAACAAATATTCAGCATTCAATATTCGAATAAATTCGAATACACGTCTTTTTTACAAGAAAACTGTCATTTTGCCTGAGCCTCAATTGTCTGACCTTTTCCCGAAAGTGAGCTTGAGATTTTCCTAAATTTTTCTTAACTTTTATTGAAATAAACGGGCCAACATGGGCTATACTTTCGTTATTAATCTTGTATACTAGGATTTGAATTCCATCTTTAACATTTTGAATGCAATAACAACGATGTATCGATTTTTGGTCAATAAAATCACTAAATCTTGGAAATTGAGCCTCGTGATTTTATTAAGACTTTGTTAAGATTTTGACTATTTGAGTCTGATTTTCTTATAAAAATTTTTTGATATAAAAAGGACGTGTAGCCATGTAATTTTGAACAGTTGAAGAGCTAAAATCCTTTGTCAATACTAGAGCATTTTAGTGCTCAAAACTAGAAATTGCTTCTCAGGTTTGTTGCTAAAAGCAGAAGCCCCAAAAAAGAAAATTCCACTTTTGGTATCACAGAAGTTTGCTTTACTAACCAGAGTGTCATGCATAGTTTTCAAGTCTTCTACTTCTAGAATTTCCTCCTGTATTTTTTCTTTCTGTGTACAGAGACAGCATAAAGTGGAAAACATGAAACATACGCTAATCCAAACAGTGCTGGTCTATGGCAAACATTTCCAATGATGTTTAGTGGTAATGCTTAGAACAAGGTACGAATTCTCAACCAGCAAACTTCCACCGGTGTTCTTCAGATAGAAATTTGTCTGGTTCGTATGAACAGCTGCTGTGCTGCTTATTTCCTACACTTAGGAAGGAATACTCTTTGATGAAAGCGAATTATGGACAAAACATTTTTGCATAGTGGGGGGGGGG